>PISX010009737.1:0-12572 GCA_004024625.1 Mellivora capensis | reverse complement strand
GATAAATAAAATCTTTTTAAAAAATTATTTTTAAAAAAAGAAAAAGAAAGGCCTTAAAAGAATTTTTAATCATTTTCTAAATAATTCACTCCTGTTGTTTTTTTCCACTGAGTCCTCATCTTAAAGAGATGTTTATCCTCAAGGGATACACGAAAGGATCAAATAAAAAGACTAAACCAAAGAAGGATTTTATACACCAAGAAGAAACCCAACTAGCCTTTAAAAGTCACTGGTCAAATTTAGCCGAACATCCACCTCCCACCAATCTTTCACTTTCTCATCAACTAAATTACCAAAACTGATCATTCCCTTCCAGCGCTGTATTCCCAAATGCTGGTTAGGGATCAGATCACAGCCACAGCTTCCTATCAGCTCTGTGACCGCAGACCTGTATGCTGGGCAGTTACCGCCTTCCCCTCCATTTGCAAGTGTGGGGAGGGCCTCCCTTGCCGGGCTTCTCCCTGGTGCATGGATGACCACCACCCTGGAGCCAGAGGGCCTGGGGTTTGAACCCACGCCACAACATGTGAGCTACAGTGCTGTTAACTTCTCCATGCTTGCATTTCTTTACAACTGTTGTGAGAATCACAGAGAAACGTAAGGAGGGCTCTAAGGAGGGCTCGGATGATCACCCAGCACACAGTAGGTGCTCAATCAAGAGTCCCTTTATCTTTATTATGGCTACAACCACTGTGGGCAATTGGAATGAAAAACAGTGAAACAAGGCATCTTTGATCATCTGGGATGGCAAGAGAACAGTAAAAGCGCACCTTCTCTCAGCTCAATCACGGCTTCAGTCACCTGCCTGAGATGCTGGGCGGTTTAAGGGCACCTTGACAGCGACCGGAATTTCCTCAATCCTCCTCCCGTCCCCAGGGACTCAGAGTAGAAATTGTCCTTTCGCAGCAGCCTGCCAGCAGAACGCCCTACTCTTCGCCACACTGGCGGTGGCTATCTCTGACTCACACACTGCACACAGGGTCATCCCATGCTCTCCACTCCCCTCCTCTGCCGCCCCTGCTCCATGCCAGACAGAGCCTCAGCTCCACGCCAGGCGGGAGGCCCCGCGTCCCGTTCCCCAGCCTCCTCCCCCAAGCTTCTCAGAGCTCCTCCAGCATATACTCCACCTTGTGCCCTTGCCAAACTGATCTAACCTCCTGCCATTCCCCAAAGGATGAGGCTTCTAAGGAACTCAGCCTGTCTATGCGCGCGCGCATAAACACACACACACACACACACACACACACACACACTCACGAACAGAAGAGCTCATCCGGAAGGCCCACTGTTCAGCTTCCTCAGCTGGGCTCAGGCATCCTGCCTCCCCCTGGCAGAGCACGAGACAACACACAGTACCCTCGGTTTACACATCATCCCTGCCTGCCTGCCCCAGGACAACAACCCTGGTGTCTGGCCCACAGAGACTTCCATCAGGGCCTGCCGAATGGACAGCTGGGACAGGTCCCCAATAAGCACCTTTTTCCTCTAGGAACAAAAAAGATCTTGATGGTCTTAATGTGACCAATTGAGTTTTCCTATCTCCAAAAGCACTCTCAGAGTAGACATATTTTCTTAAGTGTAAACTTGGAACTCAGATATAAATGGAACTTTTAAAAACTAATGGTTTGAGAAGGGGGACATACATTATACATGGCAAACAACTTTACTCCCTCAAGTACCTATTTAAGAGATGTCCGAGGGAAAAAAAAATGCGGAATGCATGCAATTAACTCAAAGGATACCACTTAGCCTTGTAAGCCTTCGCAACCAGGAGTCCTATGTGAGCCACAGACCACAGAAAATGATTGGTGTCCGTTTTCTCGGTTCTCTCATTCACAGTATGTGGCTACTACGGTTCTAGACACACGGGACAGAAGGGAATTCCTTGCATACAACACTCTAGGGCACTCAGTCTTACTTCTCTTGCACAACAGAAGTTGAGAAAGACTGGGGAGAGGGGACTTTCCTGCCAATTTTTATTCCCTTTCCTTTATCACTTTACAAAAGATGGAAACTTCTCTTTACATCTGTGGAGGCCACGGGCATGCACCGTATCATGCCTGGCTTACTCGAGAGGGTCAAAGCCATGTCTTAGTGAGCATTTTGCGCCTCTTCATCATCCACAGGAAACCAAGGCAAATGGAATCCATCCCTTTATAAGAGGCCTATGGAAAGAAAATCCATGAGAAATGGGCCCCAATCCTCAGAACCACTACTGGAGGACACTGGAGAGAGTCCTTCATCCTCAAACCTTAAAAAAGAATATGGAAGCCAAGGCTCCAGGAGCTACAGTGGTTTCCAGAGTCCCAGGGCTGGGGCCTCGAGCCTCCTGACTTCCTATTTTGTACTCTTTCCATGCACTCCCCCCACCCCCACCCCGCCCACAACTACTTCATTTAAAATCAAGACATCTGTTAAACTATCAACAATGAGAACAACTTTTCTGACAGAGTAAACACAGTGATTACCAAGTCCGAATCACTTGATACAGCAAACTGTATTTCCGAGTGTTAAAGGTTCTGCAACCCTATTCATGAAATCTGTGGTAAGCCCTTCTAGGCAAGCTGAATGGCAAGCTGCGGGTCTTCATGGTTCCTGAGCCCCCAACACAGCCCCTGCTTCAAGGCAGGTGTTTGGTAGACATGTGGGGCACGGGGAGTTTCAAGGATTTTGCTGTGAAAACAAATATGGCCAGCGACAGGTAAAGGACAATGAGGGCACTAGAGTGACTTGCTTCAGCAGCTCCCTAAACTTGATGTGTCAACACTAAGCATCTCACAACAGGAAACACAAGACAAACACGTTTTTTTAACACTACGCCCTCAGTTTCTACTGGTCTCTAAAGGGCACATTTTACCTCATGGTAAATTCAAAGCAGCAAAACTGGCCACTTATGAACAATGACTGATAATAACTGCTGCCACATATTTGTGCTGTAACCACCTAAACACTGGCATACGTTGGCCCCAGTGCGTGCCACAGGCCTGGGGTAAGTACTATTATTCTCCGTTTACAGATGAGCAAAGCAAGACCTACTGGAAGGTTCCAAAGTTGTCCAAGGCCACAGAGAGAACAAGTGGTACTTGGTCTTCGCCTTAAGCTATACACCACCCCCACTGATTCACACTCTTAGCAGATGCTGACCTGAGTAACTTCTATCAACTAGTCATTGAAATAAGTGGTCAACACAGATCCTACCACTAAGGGGCTTCTCTCATGAGGGTTACAGACATATCACCTACCACCCACAAGGCAAACTGAAATAAACACCCACTAAAACCTTAAAGAGCAGTGCTCTCAGAGCATGAATGTGGGGAAACAGAAGTAATTCTGACTACGAGCATGAGCAAAGGCTCAGACAGGGCCACGAGACTCTCAGAAGATTCTCCCAAGGCCAGGGACAAGGGAGGGGGTTTCTCCTGAGGAAGCCCAATGAGAATGGTGCACCCTTAGGGCAGATCCATCAGCTGGTGAGGCTGGACTCCGGGGTACCAAGTGAAAGGGCACAAGAACAGATGGAACCCTACAACAGAGAGATGCCGTAAGAACAGAATCAATCATATCCCAAGAAGTCCACACAAAACAAGGCACGCCGACAATTTCCACACCCTCCAGCCTGTCAGCCTTCATGTCCTCACCACCCTGGTGTTATAACTAAAATAAAACCAGACCTGCTTCTCCACACCTTCCCTTCCCTGCTGAGTTGACTGAAGGTATGTCCAGCTAGGGGTCAAAAACGATATTAGGTTAAAAGATCCTGGCTAAACCAGCTCCTGCAATCAGTCATCACATCTTAGAGATGTCTGATACTCAAAAGTAATGGTTTCCAAAATTCCCATTTAACTGCCCTAAAATTCCACCACCACCCCAGTACTCAGAACTTTCTCCCTCTATACAAGTCATCAAAGGGTGTGTTACATCCTGAGTAACACAAGAATTTTTGTGTAGAAGGTAGAAAACAACAGATCAGCAACCCAATCAGTAACTAAGTTTTTTATCACGAGCAATTTGGAGGGAAACAATTTGCTCTGTGCTAAAAAGACCAATTCAGAAAGCTAAGAACATCAAATTGTAGAAATGAATGATTTATGGGGCATCTGGGTGGCTCAGTGGGTTAAGCCTCTGCCTTCAGCTCAGTTCATAATCTCAAGGTCCTGGGATTGAGCCCCGCATCTGGCTCTCTGCTCAGCAGGGAGCCTGCTTCCTCTCTCTCTCTCTCTGAGACTCTGCCTACTTGTGATCTCTGTCAAATAAGATAAATAATAAAATCTTTAAAAAAAGGAAATGAATGATTTATGAATAATAAGGCAGCATTTGATATCATGTTATAACATGATAACATACCTATATGAGTTATAAAGTAAGGAGTTTCCCAGAAAAGACACTATAAGATTCAGCAGGTGCTTAATGGGATTGAGGGCTCTCCCTACCAAGGCCTCTACAAGCCTCCAGTCTCCATCAGTATTTCATGCGATCACTATAAAACTATTATGAAAGGATTATGTAGAAAGCAATACAGTCAGAACTAGGATGGGATTTCCTGTCTACAAATCAATCACATCATCGTTAAACCCGGTTTCTGAAACTACCACCTTAGAGAGTCTTGAACATGATCACAGCTCTTCATTACCTATTCAAGGATGGCAGATAGGTTTGACATTCATTTGGACATTTTCAGTACAAGAGATGGAAAATCCACACCAAACTGGCTGAAGCAAAAAGGACATATAGTGACTCATGGCACAAAAAGAAAAAGTCTAGAGCAAGACTAGCTTTAGGCACATGTGCTCAAGACTAGCTTGAGCACATGACTCTACCGTGCTGTGTACCCGTCACTCCTGATCACAGAAATGTCTGCCAGATATCGTGCCCACATTCAAGCCAGTAGAAAAGGAATACCATCTGTATCCTTCCTTTTTTTTCCTCCTTCATTCTCAGAAAAGCACAAACTTTCCCTGAACCCAGCACCAGTCTGACAAACCTCTGCCCCTGTTTCATGTGCCAGAAGTTTTGCACAGCCACCCCCAATGGCAGGGAAAGCTAGAGGAGGAGAAGAGGTACCTTCTCCAGTCTCTCAAGTGGATGGAAGACCAGAGAGAGAAGAGGTTGTGCATGGGGGTTGGGAGCCTGCCGTCTGGTTTAGCAAAAGCATCTGTAAGGGCAGACTCAGTACCTACTGGAGCAGGACAGTTGCTGCTCCCAGAGGTTGGTCTCCAGCACAAAGGAAAAACTGATCATCTGACCTGGTAGCCCCAAGTCGCTTCTTTACATATTACCAAGTGGTTAGAGAGCAAGGGGAGACTTGACGGGAAGTTGAAGTCATCACCTGGATATTTTTAAGAGGCAATTAAGGACTTGAGGAGCACCAAAAGATCTAGAGAAAAGGAGACAGAATCATAGCATGCCACTCAGCTCTTCAGGGGACAGTCTGTCCACAGTCAAAAGTATAAACATACCTGATACAGAGTTAGCCAAGAAACGTAACCGTAGGACAACCAGGGATGTGAAAGTGAAAAATGGGAAGGGTCTGAGATTTCACCTGACTTGCAAACTAACAAGTTAACCCACCAGTGTCATGGTTGCACAAGGCATGAGATTTGAGGCAGAAGGCATGAGATTTAGGGCAGGAGACAAAGGACAATTTATTACTCACAGCAAGAGCAGCCACAGGGAATCCACCCATTTGCCTTGATTCCCCAGGCCCCTATTCCCCCTGGCCATGCACTGAGGTCCTGGTGGTACCTTCACACCAGCGGGCTCCTTGTGTGCTCCAGGAAAGGAACCCCAAGCAGAGAGAAGCTGAGCCTTTCATCATGGGCAGTAAGCAGGCTTTGATGCAGAGCCAGACATCATTTCTGTGTTGCAAGGCAGCAAGCCAACCTGCCCTCTGCTCTCAAGGAGATACTGTATCTACTCTCCAAAGTATCCACCTTCCAAGGCTGCTCACTATAAAAAAATATCTTTGGAAAGGGACTCTGAAACAAAGGAGTTAGTACCTCTGCTTGCAAGATATGCAGAAACATGGAAGACCCAGGAAGAATTATCTCCCAACAGGGAAGAGAGTTAAAATCTCTACCTACTAAAATAAATTCAAAGAAATGCCAGAAAGTGATGACCTTTAGAAACACAGGGTTTACACAGAAGCGCAGAAGAACCACTGAGAAGTGGTGGTCTCTGGAGTCTGAAGTGGCTGTGTGAAATGACAAGAGGGAAAGGGACACAAAGGGGAGAGTTTTTTGTTATCAACTTCAGCACTCTTTGACTTAAATCATGAGCATGCATCATTTTGATAAATAAACTTTATCTTCAAATACGTGGTTTCTTTCTCTGGATGCAATTTCAGCAACGTTATGCAAACAGGGAAAACCAGAGACCTCTCTACAAGTGATCCGGGGTGGCTGCGATCAAGGGCATCCAGCAGAGGTGGCACCACTTATTCTTAAATGTCATCTACCTGTGAAATGCATGATCCAGCTGACAGTTAAGCAAAGCTACTCCAAGGGGAGGTCAATCTTCTACGAATCACACATACTACGGTCAACATTTATGTATCCCATGTTATTCTCATCAAAAAATGGATCATTGGTAAAAAGCAGAATCTGCTTTACCAACCCAATAATCTAACACCAAACTATGTGCCAAGTACCATGGGATGATAAGGAAGGAGCCAAAAAACTCCCAGAGTCAACAAGCTTATTTCTAGACTGCCAACAGCACCCCCTAACTCCGATTAACAAACAGAGAAGGGACCTGTCCTGGAAGGAGTTCAGAGTTGGGAGAACTGACTGGAAGACTCACAAAACAAGCTCTGGCAGCTGGGGGAAACCGAGAGGGGCCGGGTGCTGAGAACATCGCTGACAGCATGGCCAAGTCACTCAAGCTGCAAATCACTCAGGTCCCGTGGTCGCTCAGCACCAAGCACCTGACCCTGGCTGGAGCTGCGGTCATCTCCAGTGCTGGAGGGACTATTAAAACATGCTCCCAAAAAATAAAACACACTCCCACCAGACTCAAAACCCCCAGTGAGAATTTCCAAGTGGTTTAGCTTCACTTCCTGTCTTGGCTCTGGCCTCCCAGAACCCAACCTCCCCTCTCACCAAGACACAAATCGTGAGTGTCCTCCAACAGGGGAAATGAGTTCAGAGGCTGGCAGACAGCAAACAAAACAAAACAAAAACGTGGTCAGTGAGTATACAGAACCCAGCACGAAAAGCCAGCAATCAACCAAGGACAAAGGAGAAGGTAAAAAAATCCCTAACCCCTCTAAATTTCCTCTTTATACAAATTCCTACATTCTGCCTGAGCAGAGCCCCATACGGGGTTCGACCTCACCACCCTGAGATCATGACCTGAGCCAAAGTCAAAAGTTGGATGCTTAGCTGACTGAACCACCCAGGCGTCCCATCCCAGTCTTTCTTTATATGTTACTCCTCAAAATATGTTTAAACAGGTAAGAATAATTAATAACATTTCACTTGGAATTTAGGTAGGAAATAATTTTAGACTTCCCATCACCCACTGCTGTTTCTCCAACAGACGCATGCATATGCATTTTTCTTTATGTATTTCCAGAAAAACAACAGACATTTAGCAGCAATGGAAAAAATGACCTTCAGTTTTCATCGAAGTTTAATCCTATTCACATATCTCATAATACTGAACAATGGGATATCTTCCTGCCAGATACACAAATACACTATGTACCATGCAGTCCAACATGGTAACAATGAGCCACATGTAACTACTGAATACATGAAATATGGCTAAGTGTAAAACACAGAGTGGAGTTCAAAGATTCAGCATGAAAAAAATGTAAAATATCTCAATAACTCTTACATTTTGTTACTAAAGTCTGATATTATAATTTGGATATATTGGGGTAAATTCTAAAAATATCCATAAACTGAATTTCAATTGTTTCTTTTTACTTTGTGTAATGTTAACACCTGGACAAATTTTAATTGCATATATGGTTCCCATTTGTGGCTTGATTCTATTTTGTTTCTATTAGACAGCATTGCTCTAGACACGCAGTTGATTAAACCCACATTCCAAAATGATCGGTGTTGGAACATCCCCTCCAAGCTGCCCCTGCCAAGAGACCTGCCACCACTCGGGGGATCACGGACCCAGAGGATTTCGGGGGAGCCCTGCTCCAAGCCTGGAGAAAGAGACATGAGAATGTTCTCCGTTCCTCTTTCCATGGTACAGAGGAATGACACAGTTTGAAAAACGACTAGCTTGAGCTTTTCTGACCAAATATTCTGGCTTCCTAAATTTCAACAACCAAACACACCATAAGGTTACTACATGCAGACTTTATTTCAAGCCAGTATGCAAGTATCAGCCCCCCTCAAAAGCTTTTCCGAAGAGCTACATGCAGAGCCCAAGAGTAGGGTTCACCTTGCCCTTCTGCTTTTACTTCAAATGAATTTCCTTTGATTTCGCAAACTTCAGCTAAACCAGCAATTCATAAAAGAGAAGAGTCACTAGTCAAGTTGAAGAGTGGATTTAATTCACCACAGGAAAAACCCCCGAATTCTTTGGAGTCTTGAACAAGCTATCAGAAAACACAACCCTGGGGCGCCTGGATGGCTCAGTGAGTTAAAGCCTCTGCCTTCAGCTCAGGTCATGATCCCAGAGTCCTGGGATCGAGCCCTGCATCGTGCTCTCTGCTTAGCAGGGAGCCTGCTTCCTCCTCTCTCTCTCTCTCTCTCTCTGCCTACTTGTGATCTCTGTCTGTCAAATAAATAAATAAAATGTTTTAAAAAATAAATAAAAAGAAAAAAGAAAAACACAACCCTTCCCTATGACCTCAGCTCAGTTCGATGAACCACTTTGAGACCTTGGCTCTCTTTACACTGCTATTCTCCAGGCTCCCTAATCAGACCTTGAACCATCAACACTGAGGCTGTTTCTACCAGTGCAAAGACTAATACTAGCAAAATGCAAATACCAATGAAGCCCATATACACTACTAAAATAAAGGTGGAGCCCTAATAATGCCTCTGAGAGACACCTTACTCAATAATTTATTCAACAAACCCTGACTGCCCACCCATCTCCTCCAGGCAGACAGTGTCCCAGGTGCTAGCAACAGAGAACAGAAGAGAACAGGTCCCTGCTCTTGAGGGGCTTACGGTGTGATGAGGGTGGAGGTCCCTGGAGGGGAGACACCCTGATAACCAAAGGGACACATGAGGGTGATAGTCCATACAAAGGACTGCGAGGACCCAGAGCACGGTGAGACTTTCAGGAGAAGAGTGGAGCAAATGAAACTCCTGGTGAGTTTCAAGAACAAGAAGAGCAGAGTCCCCTTCTCAGCCCTCTGAAGCCAGCCTCCCCGCAGAGAAGCCTCTGAGTCAGCACCTCTGTTCCTAGGAGGAGCTAGCTGGGCATTCTGCCTCCCTAGAACAGGCAGCAACTAAGTCATTAAGTCTGTCTTGGTTAGACACCAATGTAAAGAAGTCTTCGTGGCTACACTGAAAGCCCCATTCTCCAATCTGGGCTTATCAACAATACAATTGCTATTCTGCTCTCCATCTGTTTGACTTTTCTCTAAACTTCTCTCAACTGGCTCTCAACTTCAGAGGAGAAAATGGATGGGATTCGTTGTGTGTGTGTGTGTGTGTGTGTGTGTGTGTGAGAGAGTTTGGAGCAAACTCGCACATAAACAACACACACACACACACACACACACACACCCTTTTCAACACAACCTTGAGGCACCCTCAAGTTTCTCTAACAGGTAACACTGTGGACAGTCCTCTCCTTCTCCAGGGCCCACTCCCATCTCTTGGCAGCCTGCCTTCCTGGCTTACCACTCTGACACCGTGTTGTCTGCAAGGTCACTAGTGACTTCCCAAACACCTAATCCAATGGACAGTCTCCTCGAGCTTGACCCCACACAGCCTATCACACTGCTGGACACACCTTTTTTTTTTTTTCTTAAAGATTTTATTTATTCAACAGAGAGAAAGAGGGAGAGAGAGAGCACAAAAGGGGGAGTAGCAGGCAAAGGGAGAGGGAGAAGCAGGCTCTACGCTGAACAGGGAGCCCAATGCAGAGCTCAATCCAGGACCCCAGGATCATGACCTGAGCAGAAGGCAGTTGCTTAACCAATTGAGCCACCCAGGGACCCATGGATGCATCATCTTTAAGTGTTTTTTTCAACATCTATGTCCTTATAAAGTTCTTTCTCCCTGTGGTAGGCTGAAAATGGTCCCCAAAAGATATCCACATCCAATTGTTGCCTTCAAATGTTACCTTAAATGGGAAAAAAAGTTGGGGGGTGGTGATTAAGTAAAGACCCTCAGATGGCCTGGATTATCCAGGTGAGCCCTACATGCCGTCAGAAGCATCCTTATAAAATCGAGGCAGAGAGGCATCTGGGTGGTTCATTTGGTTGAGCATCTGACTCTTGGTTCCAGCTCAGGTCATGATCTCAGGGTTGTGAGATCAAGCCCCGCATCAGGCTCCACACTCAGTGCAGAGTCTGCTTGAGATGCTCCCTCTCTCCCTCTGTTTGTTCGCTCATGCTCTCTCTCAAATACATAAATCCTTTTAAACATTTTTTTTAAAAATAAATAAAACATAAAACAAAATAAAAGGGAGGCAGGAGGAGATCAGACAGAGGAGAAGGTGGTATGAAGATAGAGCAGAGAGACTGAAAATGCCTAAAGACCAGAGAGATGCCACCACAAGCCAAGGAACACCAGCAGCTACCAGAAACCAGAAGAGCAAAGAACAGATTCTTTCAGAGAGCCTGTGGGGGAGCACTACCTTGCTGGTCACAGACTTCAGTCCACTGATACCAATTCTGGACTACTGGTCTCCAGAACTGAGACAGAATACACTGTCCCACAGCCATAAGAAGCTAATACATTCCACTCCATCTCTTCTGGCCTCTGAGTCTTCTTTTTTTTTTTCTTTTTTTTTAAGATTTTATTTATTGGACAGACAGAGATCACAAGCAGGCAGAGAGGCAGGCAGAGAGAGAGAGAGAGGAGGAAGCAGGCTCCCTGCTGAGCAGAGAGCCGGATGCGGAGCTGGATCCCAGGACCCTGGGATCATGACCTGAGGCGAAGGCAGAGGCTTTAACCCACCCAGGCGCCCCTGGCCTCTGAGTCTTCTGCCCATTCTTTATTGTCTTCCCCAGAAGAGTCATTCTCCAAATTCTGTCATCTTCCCTATCCTCTCCTGTCTTGGTCAATTCAGGCTGCCATAACAAACACCACAGGCCAGTGACGTAATAAGAATTTATTTCTGAAAGTCTGGTGACTGCAAGTCCAAGATCAAGGTGCCAACATGGTTGGGTTCTGGTGAAGGCCCTCTCTTCTAAGTTTCAGACTGTCAACTTCCTGAGTCTTCACGTGGGTTTTCCTTGGTATATGCAGATGGGGGCGGGGTGGGGGGGAGAACTAGCTCTCTGGTGCTTCTTCCTCTTTTTTTAAGGACACTGGTCCCATCATGAGGGCCCTACTCTCATGAAATCATGGAAACCTAATCACCTCCCAAAGGCCCCATCCCCAAGTACCATCACACTGGGGATTAAGGCTTCAACATCTGCATTGTGGGTGACACAATTCAACCCCTGGCCACCTCCTCTCGTGACATGATCCTAAACTGTCTTACCCACTCCACTTCCCTAAAGCACAATACCCCCAAAGTCTGTCTCTCTGTCCTACCTGTCTCAGTCTCCAACACCAGGTTCCCAACTGTTTCTTCTCCAAGTACCACCAGGACCTAACCTCAGTGTCAGCAAATGAAGCCATCCCCTGCCCTGGCTTGATCTCACACTCATCACTGACACTAGAGCCAGCTTTTGTTCTGTAATCATCTGAAAACCTTGAGCATCAGCTCAAAGTTGAGCTGATATTGGTATGAGCCCTGCCTGAAGAGCAAAATGTAAAAAATAAAACAAATTTAAACAATTTTTTAACTCCAACATTTTAGTTGACCAAAAATTGAATGAGAGCCTCCAGCATGAAGCTTCTGAAACTAATGTTAACTTTACCTGCATTTGTGTTACTTAGTGTGACTTCTGCACCTTTGGAGCTAACAGTTGATAAACATTCCCTGTTGAGGACTTAACATAGGACAGTATTCACCTCTGAGTATCACTTTAAACATGACACCTCTAGATCTAGACAAGGTTGGCTAAGAGTTTAAGTTCCAAAAACCAGCTCACACAGGAAGAACTGACGAGTCCAAGATGCTCAGGCTTTAGAAGAGATGACAAGAGGGCAGGTTAAGCTCTGCCTCATGGAAAATGGAGATCCACCCTATGGTTCAGAGCACAGACTATCGAGTCGAGCAAGATGTGGATCCAGTCCCTATCTCTTATTAGCTATGGGACCTCCAGAGAGTTCCATTACTTTGCTGAGCTTTAAAATCTCCATCTATAGGGGCACTTGGGTGGCTCAGTCAGTTGAGCATCCAGCTCTTGGTTTCAGCTCAAGTCATGATCTCAGGATCATGAGGTTGAGCCCCACATGGGGTTCCATGCTCAGCATGGCTTCTGCTTAAGATTCTCTCCCTCTCTCTCTGCTCCTATCCCTCACCCTGCCCCA
>PISX010009736.1:0-74135 GCA_004024625.1 Mellivora capensis | reverse complement strand
CCTCAGGTTATTTTTCAGAGTCCATAGTCTCTCATGGTTCATCTCCCCCCCAATTTCCCTCAACTCCCTTCTCCTCTCCATCTCCCCATGTCCTCCGTGTTATTTGTTATGCTCCACAAATAAGTGAAACCATATGATAATTGATTCTCTCTGCTTGACTTATTTCACTCAGCATAATCTCTTCCAGTCCCGTCCATGTTGCTACAAACACAATTTTATTTTTTTAAAGATCTTTACTTATTTGAGAAAGAGAGAGAGAGCACAGAAGGAGAGTGAGAGAGAGAAGCAGACTTCTCACTCAACAGAGAGCCCAATGTGGGACTTTATCCCTAAGATTATGGCCTAAGCCGAAGGCAGATGCTCAACTGAATGAGCCACACAGATGCCCTCAAACAGGGAATTTTAAATAAATATAATTACTATATTAAAAGGCTCTAGTGGAAAAGGTGGGGAACACACATAATGAGATGGGTAACTTCCATCAAGAGAGGGAAACTGTAAAAAAGAATCAAATGGAAATGCTGGAAATGAAAATCTTACTCAGAGAAATAAAGAATGCTTTGAATGGGCACATCAGTAGACTTGAAATAGCCAGGGAAAGAATAAGTAAATCTAAAGATAGGTCAGTAGAAATTATCCAAACTGAAACCCAAAGGAGAAAAGAGTTTTTAAAAAAAATAGGGTAAAAATAAAGATTTTTATTTGTTTATTTGACAGAGATCACAAGCAAGCAGAGAGGCAGGCGGGGGGGGGGGGAAGCAGGCCCCCCACTGAGCAGAGAGCCTGATCTGGGGCTCTATCCCAGGACCCTGAGATCATGATCTAAGCCAAAGGCAGAGGCTTAATCACTGTGGAACAATATTGAACATGCTAATATGCATGTATTTGGAATCCCAGAAGGAGAAAACACAGCAGAAAAATATTTCAAGAAATAATGTATTTATTTATTTTATTTTTAAAAAAGATTTTATTTGTTTATTTGACAGAGAAAGAGAGAGATCACAAGTAGGCAGAGAAGCAGGCACAGAGGGAAAAGGGGAAGCAGGCTCCCTTGCTGAGCAGAGAGCCTGATGCGGGGCTCAATCCCAGGACCCTGAGACCATGACCTGAGCTGAAGGCAGAGGCTTAACCCTCTGAGCCACCCAGGCACCCTTCTTAAGAAATAACATATTTAAACTTATCCTCATTCATTCCATTTTCAGTGCTCTTTATTTCATCATGTAGATCCAAGAGTCTTTCTGATATCATTTTCATTTGCCCGAAGAACTTCCCTTGACATTTCTTGCACTCCTAGGTCTGATGGAAGTAAATTCTTTCAGTTTTTGTTTGTCTGATAAAATTTTTCTCTCTCATTTTCAAAAGATATTTTTCTTGGGTATGGAATTCTGGGTTGACATTTTTTTTTCTTTCAGCCATTTAAGAATGCTATTCCATTGTCTTCTGGCATATATAGTTGCTGACAAGAAGTCTGCTGTAGCTGTTATCTAAATGCACTGTGTCTTTTTTCTTAGCTGTCTCCAAGAATATCTCTTGGCTTTTAACAGTTTGAATGATATTTATAAATGTGTGTGTTTTGGTATTTATCCTGCATGGTGTTCTCTGTTGGGTGTTTTCTGAGCTTCTTGGATCTGTGGTTTAGTATCTTAATTTCGGACCTATCTCTGGTTGTTAGGAGGGTGTATAATTTTTTAAGCTGAGAACTGACAAATCAGTACATCTTAGACAGAAAAAGATTGAGAAATGAGTTTCAGAAAAGAAGATTCTGAGCAAATGGAAGAAACAGCATGATTAATGGCCTATGGATGAGAGATTCTCACATTTGAGGCAAATAAAAAAGACCATCAGTTAAGTAAAGAAGGGTGAATGGGAAGATGCAGTAGATCAGTCTGGACAGACAAGGGATACATTTTGGAAGACTGTGCAGCACACATTAACCATTTATTCTTAGAGTAGACATTGAAGGTTTTAAGCAGAGAAATGACATAATCAGATATAAATTCTTAAATTCCTAATTCATAATGGTCATCCGCCTACAGAGTAGAGAGTATATTTGTACATAATGTCTTAGAGGCAAGGGCCCACACATTTCCTTGGATAAAGTCTCAAGCTCTGGGTTCCTCTTTTCTATCTTCCTTTGCTATACCTTCTATTACCTACTACATACTTCCTAGTCTTGCTGCAAAACTTGGTCCATTCATTTGTCTTGCTAAGTGTATATCAGTATTCTCTTTTCTCCATACAGTTCAATTATATTTACCAGTCTTGTTTATTATTAGATGTGGCCTGAGTTCTGGCCATTACAAGCAAAAAAATAAACTTTTTACTATACCACTAAGACTTAGGGATACTTAGTTACAGCATTTAGGCCACTCTGACAAATACACAAAAGCAACCAACTAATCACAAATAAACTGTTTTTTAGATGACTAGTAAATTCCTTGAATTGATATATTATTTATATTTATATAAACAAATATAAATATTAAAATATAATATTTATAAAATATTATATTTTATAAAGAAGGATAAGAAGAGATAAGTAGAAGTTTGTGTATTCTCCCGAATCACACAACATTGAGGGCCACATACTTGACCAATCTACCTCTAGGAAGTCTCTGACAAAACTCCTGGGATTCATGTTCTTAATTAAGCATGAGCAGAACAAGAGGAAGTGCCTTGATTTTATAACAGGAAGACAAAAATCCCAGTTCCTCTGGTCCACACGACCTCGGAAAAATTATTGACCTCTTTGGTGTCCATGTTTTAATCTGAAAAGCAGGAATAGTACCAGTCTTCAAGGGTAATGTGTTACACAGGAAGGATTGAGGCAATGTCTCTGTAGTAGATTGCTATAATCTCCCATATCTACAGCCTTCATCAAGTAGCTTTGCAACTGCTCTAACAAAAGGAATGAAGTACATTTCCGCATACCTTGACACGGAGTTCATCCCTGTGACTTCCTCTGGTGGGTCTATGAGTGTATGAGGACTAGCATGTTTCTGCTTGCTCTCTTGTTCCTCTTCTGCCTCTTGAGGACATGTCTAGGTTGGCTTGTTGAAAGATAGGAGACATGGATCAGGGCTGAGTCACCCAAGTCACCTCAGCTTAAGGCCATCCTAGATCAACTGAGAGCAGCCCATGTCCAACTAAGTGAGCAAGGCTAGCCAAGATCCACAGCCACCTAACAAACCTTTGGACACATGACTAACACTTATTGTTGTATGGCAATGAGATGGCATGGGTCTTTGTTACATGGCGTCATTGTGGCAACAGATAACAAATAGAGTCCATGAGATTAAGTCCCAACAAACTGTAAAGTACTACACAAATGTAAAGTACTAAAGCTCAGGAAAATTATATATATTATATAATTATGTTTATATAATTATATATTTACATACCTTATATGTATATTTGGATATTATATATATTATGTATATTCATGTAACATTATATTAAATATAATTATATATATAATTTTCCTGAACTTTAAGTTATAATAGATAATATATAGATTTTATAAATAAAATATATTAATATATATTAATTATATAATTAAGTTGTATATAATTTCTATGTATATAATTTCTATGTATATATTTCTCTGTGTATGTATATATATGTATGTATGTATGTGTGTGTACATATATATATATGTGTGTGTGTATATATATATATATATCTCATCTCCAAGGACTCTGTTTGTCTATGACATATTAGAGTCTATGAAAAAAATCTCATTAAGTCCTTATTCAGAGAGTCATGGAATCAAAGTTTGAGTTGGGCAGAACCTTGGAGATGGTCTAATCTACTCTGCTACTCAAGTATGCAGCCTTTTCTTTTCTTAGCCACATTGGTTCTCTTTTTTGTGTACCAACAGATTTGATTTCTCTAGTTCCTCTAAGCTAAAACTTCCTTACATCTTTCCCTCTCTCTAGAAAAACGTGTGTGGAACCCAGGAGGATCTAGTTCCATCCTTCTCAATTGGCCACTACTCTGCCTTGACATCTGTCACCTATGCTCTGTCTGTGCTGTGATTTACAATTTTTCCAGATGCCTTCAACATGCAGCCACTTTACAAACTAAAAGTTGCTAATGCTGTATCATTCATCACATTTTCCTACATATTGCATTCATCTTAAAGACCCAGCTTATTGCATATAAGAGCACCCTCTCTGAATATGGAAGGGCTGGTCTACAAAAGCTCATAAAATAAGCATCCTCCTGGATTTCCAAAGGAATGGAAAACCACAAAAATAAATTGGAAGAGAAATCAGGCAAGCTGTTTTTTATTTTGTGAAGGAAGGAAGAAATTATTTAGCCTCATTTGGGGCTCCTTTAGGTACCTCACACATTATTATCGCTGAACAAATGCTTATTATTCTTCTTTGCAATGAGGTAACCTGAGATGGACCTTTTCTGCCCTAAAAGGAATCAGGAGTACTTCCAAGTCCCATTTCTGCATCCTAAATGGTATCTTCACCTTAGCAGCTGAAGGATCTCTTTTTCTCTAACCTAGAAGGCAGGAGGCAGAGTGCCTGTCTACAAAAATGACAAATCAGACATGACATACATACAGACCTATTACTTCTGTCATATTTCTCCTCTTAACTTTTCTCAGCAATTAAGGTTTCCATGAGCCTCCCACTCCTTTTCAAATCCTGCTCGTGAGGCAGTTGTAATTAAATTCCCTTGATTTCCCAATGCTGCTTCTTTGTAAAATAACTTTATCTTAGAAAAGTTCCCTTTCTACATTTCCCCACACACCCTTTCCTGAGTTGGACTGTGATGGTGAGCAAAATCTTTTCCTCCCTCTCCTCCATGCCTAAATTTAAGTCAAGCACTGCATCCTCCAGGAAATCCTCCCTGATCACCTCATTTTGACACCATCCCTTGGGGCTCCCACACCGCTTTCTATACACTTCTATCATATTCACCACACAGTCCAATAGTCATCGGGGTCTTACTGTCTTCCACACTCGGCCTGCACACAGAAGACAGGCTCATGCCTCGGTTGCCTTGTATCCCTGGAGCCTGACTTACCAGTAGAATTTGGAAGGAGGAACACTGACCAGTTGCTTACATACCCTCACAGCAATGATTTTGTTCCCCTTGATGGTAGGCTCCATGTGCAAAGCTAAATCAAAGATTGCCTTTGTTCCTGCCTTGTTAGCATCACAAAGAGAATTTACCTGGAGATGAGCATCATGGAATCTTCTGAAATCATCTTATCAAATAACTTTTGGGTACCTAGTCTGGGGCCAAAGTTATACAAAGCACTATGGTGGGGGGTGATGAGGGGGCTAATAAGAAAATATAAAACTAGGTCTCAGACAATAAGAAATATATCATCTAGTTGGAGTTTTGTTTTGTTTTGGTTTGGTTTGGTTTTTTTAGGGGGAAGGGGCAGAGGAAAAGGGAAAGAGAGAATCTTAAGCAGGCTCCATGCCCGGCATGGAGTCTGACATAGGACTTGATCTCACCACCCTCAGATCACGCCCTGAGCCAAAATCAAGAGTTGAACAACTGAGGTTTCTGGGTGGCTCAGTTGGTTAAGAGTCTGACTCTTGATTTTGACTCAGGTCATGATCTCGGGTCCTGGGGTTGAGCCCCATGTCAGGGAGTCTGCCTGAGGACTCTCTTTCTCCCTCTCCCTCTGCCCCTCCCCCAACTCGTGCACGCACCCATGTGCTCTCCTTCTCTCTCTCAAATAAATGAATAAATCTTAAAAAAAAAAAAGAGTTGGACACTTAACCAACTGAGCCACCCAGGTGCCCCATGTAGTTGGGAGATTTAAATATATGCATATAAAACACTGACTTTACATCAGAGTCTGTGAGTGTGAATAAATTACATACACAGTACAGTGAGGGGAGAAATTCAGAGAGGAGGGTGCAGGGAAAGGAGGAAAGTCAGAAGGCTTTTGAGACAGTTTTACAAAAGCAGCTTGATTTGGGTCTTGAAGGAGAGTAGGATCTCAGGACAGGGGGAGAGCAGAGGGTACAGGCTTTGCAAGGAACAGCATACACAAAGGTATGGAGACAGGATCTGTGCAGTCTATTCAAATTGGGGAAATAAATGAGTAGCTGTGCTTGGCTAGGACGAAGTCCCCATGATGAGGAATAATGGGAAACTGGGTTCCAAAGCCAGACCAAATTATCTTGACTTGCCCCCCAATAAAAAGAACTGCCTAAGTCACCTACTTTGAAAAGGCCCCATCAAATCCATGTCTTGCACAGGAAATGTGCACTTAGCGGGGAATGTGCAGTGTTACCATAACTCAGCCACCACCAATTACTCTTCAAGAGCACCATGTTAACTCTTGGTTAACCAAAGGAAATTTCTCTAGTCTGTGCCCTTCCTAACTCAACCAGTCAGTACGTATAGAACCCACAGAGTCCTGCTGTCTGTACTAAACTCCCTAAATCCAAAATGGAGGCAGAGTTCCTCACTTTTCTTTTTTTCTTTTTTAAGATTTTATTTATTTATTTTACAGAGAGAGAAATCACAAGTAGGCAGAGAGGCAGGCAGAGAGAGAAGGGGAAGCAGGCTCCCTGCTGAGCAGAGAGCCCAATGCAGGGATCCATCCCAGGACCCTGAGATCCTGATCTGAGCCAAAGGCAGAGGCTTAACCCACTGAGTCACCCAGCTGCCCCAGAAATGTATTTTTTCATCTTCTTTTTATTTTTCCATACTTCTCTCTCTTCTACCATTTCCTAGGCTCAGGATTATTTTAGGAGTTCTACCAGACCCCAGACCTCCTGTAGCCTTCCCTTGTTAAACACATTTTAAACATGCTTGTAGATTTAAAAGAGGAAAGAAGAAAACAAGCCAGTAAATAATTTGTAGGTGAAAGGGTTAACTTTCGAGAGCCTTCCATATAATGTTAGATCTTCAGCTATTCTCTCCTCAGTGGTTAAGAGCTGGCTCCATCTGCCAGCAAACTTCCTTTGCATCTCCTTCTGATGAGAAATAAGACAGGTCTCTCCTTGTCTAAATGAAGGAGTGAATCCTTGGCCATACCAAGACAGCACCGTCCAACTCACCCTTCTGAGCCAGACTTCAATCAGCCCCCGAAGCCAGTTCTGAAACAGCACAGCATGCCTGGAAAACCCTCCCTCTTCCCATGCCAGGCCATGTGTCTCCATCATTCCTGAACTTCCACCTCCTCTGTGGTCCTTTAGGATTTTAGAGACAAATAATTAAATGTTTCCCTTCATCAGATACTATCTTCTCGTGAAAGGCTTTGGCCATTTTCCCTGATAGATCACCACCCCCTCTCCAATACAGACTCTGAACTTCTCCTTTGCTCCTCATCCATAAACATACGTACCCTTGAACTATATTCACTATAAACAGCCTACATTTCAACAACTCTGTGGCATCCTAAAACCTCTCTGTGGGCCCAATACCCTTGGGTTTGCTGGGATCCTGGGGCCCAGCCCTGTTGTGGTTGTTCTCATAAGTGGACAGGGACAAGACTACACCAAAGAAGTAATCACACCTGATCTTCTCACTTAATAACAACTGCAAAAACCAACATTTCTAGAGCATTTGTAAAATGCTTTCATATCAATGACCTGTTTTTTCTTCAACCTAACCCCCATAAAGTAGGATTTCCTTAATCCTCTCTGAATAAGAAAATTGACATTAAAGCACGTGAAGTAACTTGCCTTTGGTCAAGCAGGACGTGTTGCTAGGAAATCTATTTAAGAAGAGCTCTATCTAGATCCTTCACCTGACACCATAAACCAAAATGAATTTCAGACAGATTAAAGACTTAAAAAACAAAACTATTAACAAAAGAAGAAAATGTAGTTGAAGATTTGCCTGATCTCTGGACAAGAAAGATTTTTCAGGCAGAAAAATGCTGGAAGAAGTCAAAAAAGGAAAAAAATTATTCCATCAGTCTACATAAAAATGTAGATATTACATATGTCCAAAAGCCAAATAAAAGCCCAACAGCTATCTGAGGAGAAACTGCCTGAAAAATTGCCCAGCTACTGTGGCACACAGGCAGCCATGCTCAGGCACCAGCTGGGGCCAGCTCTAGAAAGTGGGACTTTGGTTCCAATGCCGAGGCCACTTCCAAATTTGCTCACCAGCTCTCTGGTGAAGGGGCATTTGAGTGGCCCATGGCCAAATATGCATAGAAAAGACTGGAAGTTCACCCAAAGGTAATAGTGGTTATGGAATTATGCATTACTTTTACTTTCTTCTTCATACTTTTATGTATTTTCCATGTTTTTGCCAAAATCATCATAGTCAGGGAAGAAAAGTTTTATACTCAGAAGAAAGGGGTTTTGATTTTAAAATGAGGGCTGGGGCGTCTGGGTGGCTCAGTCAGTTAAATGTCCCAACTCTTGGTTTGGGCTCAGGACATGATCTCACCGGTTGTGGATCGAGCCCCGCCCTCAGCAGGGAGTCTGCTTGAGATTCTCTCCCTCTGCCCCTGCCCCTACACACTCTCTCTCTCAAATAAATAAATAAATATATCCTTTAAGAAAATAAGAATTGTCGAAGGATTTCTGTCTTACTTAATCATTCTCAGTCTTATCGGCGCACATCTTCCCAGAGGGATGGCTCTAGTGTGTTCACGGTTTACTTACAGACATTTGAGTTGGGCCATTACTTTCAGAACAAAACAAAGCTTCAAATTACACACATCCACACAGAATACTGTTTTTGGTTTGCTTTCTGAGGTCTTTGCTTCCTTCAAGGTTTAGGAGGAACCTTCCAATTTGCTTCTCATAACAACTGCATTGGAAGGAAAAAGCAGCAAGGGTTGGTGGGGAGGAAGATGCCACCCACGTGGGGTCAGAGGGTTCGCACCAGCACATCAGCTGTGAGAGGTGACAATGCCACGTAACAGAGAGCAAGGTTCAGAGTCAAGCCCCTTGATGCTCATCTAGTAAGAGCTGGACACAGGATTCACTCCAGGTCGGTTTGGCCCCAAAGCTTGGCTCATTCGTCTACACCTCACTGCTCAGTCGAGCTACATTCACATCCTGCAGCTCAGTCAATCTGGGGGAGATGATCGCTGAAAATGCCTGGGTCTGCAATGTGCAGTTCTGCCAAGTGTGGGCTGAGAGCCAAGAGACTGTGTCCTACCATCAGCTGTGTCAAAGGGGCCAGATGACTTTGGACAAGTTTGTTTTCTTTCCCACAGAAGCATGGCTGGGACTAGTGGTTTCAAACAGGCTTTCCGCTCTGAAACTCTGACTCCCTAATACTCATTTATGCATGTGACAATGGTGCTCTCCACAAGCCAGGGCTCTCCTTTCTCCTTCAAGGGCAGAGTTCTTTAAACAGTTCCCTATGATTGCCTTACCCAGAACCACTGATGAAGTCCAGCTCATTTATTCGTTTACTGTTTACCTGCAGAAGACTGGTAACCATCTAAATGCTACCAGTTACATGAGCTGTGGCAAAACAGTACCAACAAGAAAAAGAATTGAGAGATTTGGCCAACATTTTTGGTGATCACTCAGCTTCCAGGATCCCACATTCTTAACATTTTTCTACTTCCTCCCTGGCTGTCCCATCTCAGTCTCTTTTGCTGCCTCTTCCTCCTCTTCCCAACCTCTAAATGTTAGAGGGACCCTGGAATTGGTCCTGGCTTTCTCCCTACATTCTTTCTCTGCATTCAATCTCTGATGCTCCTGGGGGCCCGGGGGTTAAAATATCATCTGATGACACACAAATTTCTTATCTCCAGTGCTAAGCTAAGCCACGCCCTCCAGATTCATACATCCTATTGCCTTCTAAATGTTGGCACTGGGACATGAAACAGGCAACCTGAATTTAATGCACCTGAGCCAGAAAATAGCAATCACCATACTAGCCCCTCCATCCCCATGGATCCTCATTTTAGTAAATGTAAAACACTTACCCATTCAGATAAAAAATCTTGGAATCATTTTGCTTCCTTTCTCCCACACCCCACATTTGGTAGATTCTGTTTGCAAGATATAAATCTGTTAGACCAAGCCACTATCACCTGCTTCCTGATTATGGCTACATCCACTGGGTCACCTGGTCACCCTCAATTCCACTCTTGCCCCTAAAACAGTCTGTTCACCTCACAACAGCCAGAAGGAACTTCGTAAAACATCCATCAGTTAATATCCCATTGCCCAAACCATCAGTAGCTTCATGTGTCACTTAGAATAAAAGCTAAATTCCTCAGCACAGCCTCAGGGCCTGTGGGCTATGTCCCCTGCCCACCTCTGTGACTTCATCTCCAATCACACCTCATTTTCCCATTGCCACACCTTCCTGTTCCTCTAACAGGTCAGGCACATCCCCCCAACCCTGGGATCTTTTGTCCATGCCCCCACTCTTCCCCTTTATGTCATCCCCCAGGCTGGCCTTCCCTGACCAACTTACCTAAAAGGACCCCCCATTAGTGTCCAAAATCAATGTACAGAAGCCCACTACATTTTTATACATTAATAAGAAGCAATAGAAAGAGAAATCAAGAAATCAATCCCATTTACAATTTCACCAAAAATAATAAAATACTTAGGAATAAACTTAAATAAGGAGGTGAAAGACCTGTACTCTGAAAACTGTAAAACACTGATGAGAGGAATTGGAGATGACACAATGAAATGGGAAGATGTTTCATGCTCCATGCTCGTGGACTGGAAGAACAAATATTGTTAAAATGTCCAAACTATTCAAAGCAATCTATAGATTTACTGGAATCCCTACCAAAATACTGACAGGATTTTTGACAAAACTAGAACAAATGATCTTAAAATTTATAGGGAACCACAAAAAACCCCCAAAGAGCCAGAGTAATCTTGAAAAAGAAGAACACTGGAGGCATCACAATTTCAGATGTTAAGTTACACTACAAAGCTATAGTGATCAAAACAGTATGGTACCGGCCAAATGGCAAAATAGACAAAGGGAAAAGGATGGTCTCTTCACCATATGGTGTTGGGGAAACTGAACGATTATATGCAAAAGAATGATACTGAACCACTCTCTTACACCATATACAAAAAGAAATTCAAAATGGATGAAAACCTCAGTGTAAGACCCAAAACCATGAAAATCTTAGAAGAGAGCACAGGGAGTAATCTCTCTAACATCAGCCATAGCAACTTTTTTCTAGATATGTCTCCTGAGGCAGGGGAAATAAAAAACAAAATAAACTACTAGGGGCACCTGGGTAGCTCAGGTGGTTAAGCGACTGCCTTCAGCTCAGGTCATGATCCTGGAGTCCTGGAATCAAGTCCTGCATTAGGCTCCCTGCTCAGCAGGGAGTCTGCTTCTCCTTCTGACCCTCCCCTTCTTGTTCTCTCTCTCTCTCTCTCTCTCTCTCTCTCATTTTCTCTCTCTCAAATAAACAAATAAAATCTTAAAAAAAAAATAAACTATTGGGACTACATCAAAGTAGAAAGCTTCTGCACAGCAAAGACAACCTATGGAATGGGAGAAGATATTTGCAAATGACATATCTGATGAAGGGTTAGTATCTAAAATATATAAAAAACTCACCCAAATCAAACAAAAACCAAATAATCCAATTAAAAAGTGGACAGAAGACCTGAACAGACATTTTCCCAATGAAACCAGACAGATGGCCAACAGACATATGAAAAGATCCTCAATGGGACGCCTGGGTGGCTCAGTTGGTTAAGTGGCTGCCTTCGGCTCAGGTCATGATCCCAGCATCCTGGGATCGAGTCCCACATAGGGCTCCTTGCTCGGCGGGGAGCCTGCTTCTCCCTCTGCCTCTGCCTGCCACTGTGTCTGCCTGTGCTCGCTCTCTCTCTCTCTCCCTCTCTCTCTGACAAATAAATAAATTTAAAAAAAAAAAGATCCTCAACATCAGCCATCACATCAGGGAAATGCAAATATCAAAACTACAACGAGATATCACCTCACACCCGTCAGAATGGCTAAAACCAAAAACACAAGAAGCAACAAGTGCTGGCGAGGATGTGGAGAAAAAGGAACCCTAGTGCAGTGTTGCTGGGAATGCAAACTGGGGTGGCCACTGTGGAAACCGGTATGGAGGTTCCTCAAAAAATTGAAAATAGAGCTACCCTACAATCCATTGGTCACACTAGCACATATTTAGCCAAAGAATACGAAAACACTGATTCGAAGGGATACATGCACCCTTATGTGTATAGCAACATTATCTATAATAGCCAAATTATAGTAGCAGCCCACATGCCCATTGGTTGATGGATGGATAAGGAAGATGTGGCAAATATATACAATGGAGTATTATTCAGCCATAAAAAAGAATGGCGTCTTGCCATTTGCAGCAACATGGATGAAGCTGGAGAGTCTAATGTCAAATGAAATAAGTCAAAGAAAGACAAAAACCATATTCTTTCACTTACATGTGTAATTTAATAAACAAAACAAATGAACAAAGAGGGGGAGGAAGAAACTGAGAAACCAAACTATAGAGAACAAACTGCTGGTCACCAGGAGGAAGATGGGGAAGGGGGGATGGGAGAAATAGGGGAGGGGGATTAAAGAGTACTCATGCTGGGATAAGCGCTGAGTAATGTACGGAAGTTTTGAATCATTCTATTGTACACCTGAACCCAATATAACGCTGCACATTGACTATAGTGGAATTAAAATTGAAAACTTGATAAAAAATAAACATTGTCTAAAACATTTTAAAAAATAAAAAACAGGGGCACCTGGGTGGCTCAGTGGGTTAAAGCCTCTGCCTTCGGCTCAGGTCATGATCCCGGCATCCTGGGATTGAGCCCTGCATCGGGCTCGCTGCTCAGCAGGAAGCCTGCTTCCCCCCGACCCCCACCGCCTGCCTCTCTGCCTACTTGTGATCTCAGTCTGTCAAATAAATAAATAAAAGCTTTAAAAAATAAAATAAAAAACAAACATGCTAGAATTAAAATAAAAATTAAACTAAATAGATAAATTAAAAAAACAGATAAATAAAAGAGCCCCATCACTTCCCCTCCCGAGGAAGCACAGAGCTTTGCTGTCTCCAGGTTATAGCTCCCCTGTGCTCCTGGTGACTCCTGCTATCCCAGCCCTCCAGGCTACCAGTTCCAGATCGCACCAGTCTCAGAATCATACATCCTTGCCTTGGACAAGGTGTTTAAAAAGTACAGCCGAAGTGCACCTTTCAGTCGGAGATGAAGGGGCTGCTTTCCTGCCCCACGGCTTGTCCCTGGCCTGGCTCCACGGTAGCCAACACCCACAGATGTAGCTCCCTGGGTTCAGGGATGGTGAAACATAAGACTAGAGAGTGAAGGGCTTGTCCAAGTTTGCACAGGAGTTTAGGAAAGCACCAGGACTAACCTTCAGTTCCCCACATTCCTGGTTCCAGACTCTTTCTGGCTAGATCTCCATGCAAAGGCCCCTCCGTGAGCCTGCCCCTCTGCTCCACTCCTGGTTTCCAGAGGAGCTGAAGAGGAGGGAGGAGGAGAATGAGTTCACAACAGAGCAGCTTCTGGAAGTTCAGAAGGGGCACTGGTCTATCATGAGGGCTGGGGGCCAGCCTGTGGGCACTCTTGGAACCTTCAGGAACACCCTAGTCATCTCAGACCTCAGCCTCTTTCATAGACTTCCACACCCATCACTTCCTTCCCATGCTCCAGTACTGTAAGCTGACCACAGAAACCTCCCTTCTTTAAATAAGAAAAAGAAAACAAAGTAACATAAAAGCAGGGTACATTAAATAAAGCAACTCTTTGCTTCGCTGATGTGCGATCAGAGGAGGAATCCCCAAGAACACACCAGGGACAGGAGATTCCATTTTTAATAAACGTATTCGTCAGAGACTACACACTCACCCTCTTAGAGTCAAAATGAATGACAAGCTTTGGGAGTCACAGGTCTGACAGGGACAGGATCAAGAGGCGGCTGCGGATGTAGCTTTCATGAAAAGCCTCAAGGAATTTCCTCTTCGGGGGTTTCCTATGCAGGACAGGAGGCACTGGGCTCCTATGATCTGGCAGAGATGGGCAGAGAGTTTGCCTGCCCTGCGTGCCCATTGTGTGGCAGAGCCGAAGGTCTGTCTGCAGGCAGCTGGGTTCCAGCTATGACCCAGCCTCACCAGACACATCTTGGGACTCTTCGGTCTGGGAACCTCGTCTGCCGGGCTAGCTGGGCTCAGAACCACAGGTATGTGAGCGGCTTCCCCTGGATGACCTTAGTCAAGCAGTTCTTTTGGAAATCTCCTGGGACTGGGTTTAGACCCTGACAAGTCTCCAACAGCTACTAATAACAAACCACATTTTAACTCACCAGCAAATCTGTAATGATGGGGCGCCTGGACGGCTCAGTCGGTTAAACGTCTGCCTTTGGCTCAGGGCATCATCCTGGAGTCCTGGGATCGAGTCCCACATCAGGCTCCTTGCTCCATGGGGAGTCTGCTTCTCTCTCTGCCTGCTGCTCCCACTGCTTGTGCTCTCTCTCTCTCTCTCTCTGTCTCTCTCTCTCTCTGAGACAAATAAGTGGTGAAAAGAAAAATCAGCGATGATTACTGCATTTGCTATTTCTTGGGGGAAACATGTTAGTGTCTCATTTAGCATTGCTGTTACACATTCTGTTCATAACCCAGAGCCATTACAAAACCGCACAAAAATAACAGCTACTACCTTTTGTTAAATACTTTCCTGGAGGCTGGGTACCCATTAGTGTGGCCTACACATCCACTGAAAGCCACCTTTACGCCCAAAGCCACCTTAGGACTATAATATGATTATCTCCATTTTACACATAAGAAAAATGAAGACAAATTCGGGAAGTTGCCAGTCACACACTGAAAGTCATGTCCACCTCACTCCACAGCTCACATCTGCAACACCAAATAAGGCCTCCCACCGCTGAGTGTCTGGAGTGTCCAGAGGATGTTACTGGCGTCGTGAAAGAAAGGACTCTGTTGTGGACTCAAACTTCGTCCTTTCTACTACCTCACCAGAGGGGTAACAGCAAGCTCCAGATTAGTTTCACACTCCTACAGCTGGGTATGCAAAGACAACCGCCTTCAACAAGGGGACTTTTTAAATTTAAAAAATTGCATCTTTTTTTAAAAGATTTTATCTATTTATTTATTTATTTATTTATTTATCAGAGAGAGAGAGAGAGCACGCACAAGCGGGCAGAGGGAGAGGGGAGAAGCAGGCTCCCCGCTGAGCAAGGAGCCCGATTTGGGACTCAATCCCAGGACCCTGGGATCATGACCTGAGCCCAAGGTAGAGGCTTAACTGACTGAGCCACCCAGGAGTCCCAGAATTGCAGCTTTTATATGGCACGCCAAGACAACACTCAGTTGGCTCATTTGTTCTCTGAAGAAATCTTGATAACGTCATACTTCATAACACAGACTATTAATTGGCAACGTAATGCCATTCACTTAATTTGCTCCAACAAGAGTGATTCAGGACCCATGATGAGCTAGATACCATATGACTAGGTTTATATTCATGGAAGGCGTTGTACACATTCATATAGTGAGTGGGTCCCTGGGTCCCGAGCTGCTCTCAGTCTAGTAGGGAAAATGTATAATTGTGGTGCATTATAATAGGAATTGTCATAAAAGTACAAAGACAGAATATCTGTCTGGAAGAATCCAAAGAGGCCCAACATTTAAATGGGATGTGGAATTTGAACTGGGTCCGGAAGAGCGAGCAGGAACTCACAAAGCCACAAGAGGATGAGAAAGAGAATCCAAAGGGTAAATAATGTAGGGAGGCTTGGCCTACTGCAGGTGGCAGCAGGCGCCGTCATCATCTATGTGGCTAGGTGGTAACACAGGAGCTGGGGAAGGGAGGTCAGGCCAGGTCCTGAGGGTCTGGGACCCCATTGGTACCCAGGACAATGGTGAGCTTTTCAAAGTTTCTGAGCAAAGGAGCAGAGCAATTAGAGAAGGCTTTCCTGACAATGAAAGATCACTCTGGAGACTGTGTGGCCAGCAGATTAATAGGTATCTGGGTCTGGGTAGATTTTATGGCCCTGAATATTTAACTCAATGAATTTCCTAAACATGGAAAGTATGGCACATTTTCATGCATTTCTGCCTCTCTCTCTCTTTCTCTCTATGGCAACTAATCTTAACTATCACAGAATTTAGAGTTCAAGAAGGTATCTCACCTGTTTATCTTCAAAGGGAACAAGTCAAGGGTTTATGCTGAGTATTAAATGTGCATTTTTAGAGGTTAAGTCTTAATTAAATAGCAACTAAAGCCAGATGCAGGTTACTGAAAGTGTCACTACCTGAAATGATACGGGGAAAAATATTTTAGAAGTTGCCATGTTGAAGCATTGTTAATAAAAGAAGAGAAAATTCCTGTTAAAAGCCAACTCATCGTACCCTGCTGTCTACTCAGACTGCTGTAACAAATGCCCCTACCTGGGGGGCTTGTAAACAACAGAAATTTACTTCTCACAGTTCTGGGAGCTGGAAGTCTAAGATCAAGGTGCTAGGAGGGCCCTTTTCCAGGTCTCGGACTTCTTGTATCCTCCCAGGGCAGAAGGGGTTGGAGCTCTCTTGGGCCTCTGTGATGGGGCATTCATCCCGTTCGTGAGGCTTCACCTTCACAACCTAATCTCCTCCCAAAGTCCTCCCCTCCTTACACCATCACATTGGCCTTTAAGATTCAACCATAGCATGGTTTCCATTTACTGCATATAAACTCACGTCCCTCGGGGTCTCAGAACACCTTTCTCCACCACTTGGGAAGTCTGTAGAGGAAATATGATCCAGTCGACCCCCTTGAATCTCCACACCTGCCACCTCCCACCACCTCCCCATCCCCCACCACATGTATGCACACACACCCAACACGCGGCACAGGGGCTGTAGCCCAATTCTGCCTTTGTGGTTTAGCTGACACTGTAAGTTAAAACAGAGTCATCCCCAAAGCATGAAAACTGGGGTAACCATCCAGGACAGCAGTAAGTAGAAAGGGAAACAATCTCAGTAGGATCAAACAAAAGGGGCGGACCTGGCACCATACAGAACTATCTATACGGTTGGTCGCTCGGTCACGTATCCATTCAGAGATCAGCAGGTGGAAGCCCAGCTCTGGCCCATGCCCTGGGAATGTTAAGAAAGCAGAAACAGCCCCTCTCCTCAAGAAACAGCTATCTTTTTTGATGCTTCTTGTAATTCTGTAGCTGCTTAAGTTGTTCAGAGGAGGAAACTAAGGTTCAGAGATGTTAATGTACTTCAAGACCAAGGTCACCATGTGGGGAGAGACTGGGAATGAGACCGGGGGAGAGGTGAGCACTGGGCCACTGGCTCGGAGCACAAGCTCAGGGGAAGCACATGTCATAAAAGAGGTCCCCAAGTCCAGGGGACAAATTTCCACACAGGGACCCCAGGTGGGAGGGCAGACCACTGCCTCGTCAGGAAGCAACACAAACCATTATGTTCCCCCAAAGACTACCTCAGCACTAAAGTGCATGTGTGTGCAACACACATGCACACGCACACACACACACACACACACACAAAAGGACTGGACCTCCTAACCATAGTGAAGATATTTAGGAAGCAGTGCATATAGTAGACAAAAGTGTGCAGCTGCTGGAGACACAAAGGCCTGGGTTCGAATCCCAGCTCTGCTGCTTACCGGCTGGGCAAGCTGCTTGATCTTGCCAGGTGTTAAGAATCCCCATCTCAGGAGGTGCTATGGGGATTATATAAGGGACAATGCGTGGAATGTGTCAGCATAGTGCCTGGTACTCAGCGACGATCAATTCAAGTGAGCTGTGACACTTCAAACTCAGTACATCCCCAAATGAAAACATGATCCGTTCTCACCAGCGGGTTCCTTCTGCACCTGGATTCTCTCTCTGTGCCATTTCCCCCCACTCGCTCAAATCTGGAGCCGCTCTCAGCCCCATTTCCCATAGGGTCACCCTTCACCTGTCAGCCACCATCATCATCCCAGGTAACACGGCTGCTGTGATTCTGTGCACACAGGTACTAAGCAAAGTGTTCTAGAAGATCTTTAATTGGGCAAAGAAACCCTCATGAAGAAGGTACCATCATTGTCTCTATGTTGTCTTTGAGGAAATTGAGACTTGAGGGAAGAAACTAGCCCGGGGAGGGGGGGGGTGCCTGGGTGGTGCAGTGGGTTAGGCCTTGGACTCTGGGTCAGGCCATGGTCCCAGAGTTGTGGAATCGAGCCCCGAACCCAGCTCAGCAGGGAGTCTGCTTCCTCTCTCTTCCCTTTCCCCAGCTCCTGCACTCTTTCTCTCTAAAATAAATAAATAAATCTTAAAAAAAAAAAAAAGGAAGAAAAAGAAACTTGCTCAAGGTCACACAGCTATTGAGTGAGAGAACTCAAATTTTATAGACAGTTTCATTCCAAAGCCCAGATGCTTAAGCCTTCCACTCTATTTATTGCCTCTCCACCGATCAGTTGCTACCTAAGTCCTGTGGATTCTCCATCTTTGTTCCTCCTGGATCTCCTCCCTGTCACTCTCCTCCCTGTCACTGGCCTTCAGGCACAGCCTGCTCTGCTAAAGTGCAGGGAGCCCTGTGGGCTTCTGGAAAGTGGTATGGGCCACGATGGGGGGCTCTGAATGCCAGGCTGATGGGGGGTCTGGTCAACACGGAGTCTCTGAGCCTGAGAAAAGGTGTTGCTCAGCTGGGAGCCACCCTGGGGTGGAGGTGGAGAGCAGGTGGCAACGGGGGCCAGGGAGGAGCCGAGCCCATCAGTCTAAGGGTGAGATACTGAGAGCCTGAAGCTCGGGGCTGGGGGTAGGAATGAAAAGGCTGCATGCGACAGACATTACCTCACCAGGCACAAATACTCCCGAGGCTGGTACTTGGTTTAATAATTCTGTTACTAGGGCAACAGCAAAAGATTCCATCTCGGAGAGAACCCAGCGCGGCCCGTTTCTGCACAGAAGCGTGCAGCTGTAGGCTGGGGGAACAGGGGTGAAGGCAAGTGGCCAGATGACGCAGCAGGACGCACGCACCAGGATTTTCTCAGAGGCATTTTCCTGACCTTTCATCCTCTCTGGCTTTGGGGAGTGGAGAGACCTTTGCCTGAAATAAGCTGTCCAGGAAGGTAGAGAGCTTGCTCTATGAAGCGGGGGGCTGTGTGCACCCTGTGACAGGTTAGCGATCCTGCCCCTGACCCTTGGGACACTGGGGGTCTCCTGCAGAAGGGCTCAAACTGAGAGTCTGCCAGGCGACAGGAGCAAAAGCATTTATCACAAAGTTAACCACCAGTCACTCCACTATCTGCTCTCCCCCACTTTTGTCTCATTGGGCCCACGGCCAGGCCGTAGAGGGAACTTCTTCTGTCTGCCCAAGGAAGTGAAACGCTAGGAAGACCCGGGCCGCGTAAGTGGGCTTGTGGGCTCTGATGAGAAGTGGGGACACTCCTTGCAAGGCCCACAGTCAAGTCAGCTTTCTTCTCAGGAGCTCCCTGGGTCTCCCCCCATTCGTCCTGGGAATATCACAATGACACACCTATGTCCCTCTGACAGCCGGCCCTTCCAAAAAGCTAACAGGCTTTCAAAGACACTAGGAACGCTTTGAGACTTAGAGACCTCTCTCAAATGAATGGTCTCCTTTTCAATTGCTACGCCAAATGCCAAGATGGCCTCTCTCCATGGCTTCCAGTGGGGAAACCTCTCACAGTGCCCGAAGCACTTGTGCTCCAAGTTTCTACCTCCCACATTACCTACTTCCCTGAAAATCTGTCCACAAGGAATACTGAAGGAGAGACGGGACTCAATTTCCTTCAGTCCTCCTCCTAACTTCCTAGGGCCTCTGTGAGGTACAGATTCCCCCTTAAAGAACACCAAAGGCTTCTAGTGCTTCAGAATTTCAATATCCAAGTTTGCTCTTAAGGGCAGGCTAGGAGTAGGGAGTAGGGAGTAGGGTAGCCATGCAGGATTACGGAGACATTTCCACTACAGCGGTTCTGCACTATCTGGGGCTTTGATAAGTACGAAATGCCCAGTGGTCTGCCCAATAGATACAGCACATTCCAGATTACCTTGGAAAGAATTCCTCCTTACGGAAGTGGCTACCCAGGGAATCAGTCACCTCAGGCATCGACGAGTCAACGCTGTTGGCTTTGCCACTCATTCTCTGAAGGAGCTTAGGAAGGTTGCTCTTCCTGTTAACTTCCTTGCCTGCAAAAGGAAGAAAATCATACAACACGATATCAAAGGTGAAAGTAAGACTTTAAAGCTGGGAAGCGTTGTAAGCCTTCTGCAAGACAAGGGATCCCAGAGGGTAACGAGGTCACGTATAAAGGGTGGTTTGGTCTGGCCTGAAGTTAATGGACCGTTTAGGGCCTAAGAGGGGACAACTCATTTCACAAGGCCTGTAAAAATAACAAGTATTTTGAGGCATTTGTGTCTGGGGTGGTGGTGTAGCTTCGTAACCAAGAGCGTGCTCCCAGAGTAAAACTTCCACCGTATCCTGCCTTTGACACCCATCAGCTCCGTGACCTTGGACAAACACCACTTCTTAGAGTTTCTTTTTCCTCACTTACAAGATGGGGTCATGCCCCATGACTCACTGCGCTGCTGGGAAGATCCCATGCCTGACGGGTTGTATAGTAAAGAGTAGACACTGCGTTGTTTTAAATCACCGTCAGTCTTTAGAACAACCCTGGAGAAGCCAGACTGGGCATACTGATTTTATCAAAAAGGAAACAGGTCTCTAGAAGCTGAAGGGCTTGCCCAAAGCCACTTCATCCCTTCTGAAGCTCATACGACCCGTCTCTCCTGTGGTGAAAGAGAATCGTGTTCTCCTCCCAAGTCAAGGGGCTCGGGCAAAGTTGCCACGCGAGTTTCAGGCATAATGACTACTCGCGGAAGCCTAGCCATGGGCAATAGTATCTAGGTTTGTCAGCAGCTGAGAATGTGATCCAATCCCCCCACCCCCAAAATGGTATGTAATTTCAAGACTTCCCTTAGATTCCTCTGGAGAATGAACGCTACAGAAATGTAGCATGTAGAGAAGCCTGAAAACAAAAGCATCCCCGGGGAACACGGCCACGAGAGGGATTTCCCCTGGCCTTCATGCTCTAAGGGTCCAATCTCCTGAGCGAGGACTTTGGCAGCCTAAAGGGAAAAGGCAAAAAGAGCTCATACCAGCTGCTACTAAAAACAGACCAAGGTTCACAGATAGATAGAAAATAGGTAATAGATAGATAGATACATACATACATACATACATACATAGGCAGACAGACAGACATATTTGGCCCTTTGGCCCCAACCCTTCTGACATATTTTAGGACTTTTTTTTCTCTTCCAGGCCACCCTTCCTGTTCATTTTCATCTGCTTTCCATGGTACTTGCCCCAAGCCCTATCCCCGCTGAGATGACCCTGCTGAAAGGGACACAGCCAGTGTCAAAAGTCTGGAGAGAACCAGATATCAAAAGCAGCTCCTGCATCAAAGTGCTTGAAATTCTGACTTTCTAGAGACCCGTCCCCACTAAATTCCTGGCCTGGGAAGCAGAACACAGTCCTGACTTCTGTGCCCTTAGGTTGCTAACCCCACAGAGAGTCCTGCATTGAACACATGAGCAGTTTTCCCTTAAGAAAATGGCACCAGCATATCTTTCTGGTTTTCTCCTGAGCAAATAAAAGCATGCGAGAACTCTATTTCTCCTAGCCCCTGTGCCCATGCCTCTGGGTGGAACACCTACTGTGAAAATTCACAGACTGCTTACCGTGTGCTTGCTTGAATCTCTGTCCCTAGGGCTGGGGTCTTAAGGCTCCAAGCACCTGTCCTCCCTTGCACAGATGTCCTCCCTTACGTTGGAGGGAGAGGGAGGCCCTCAGAGAGCATCCTGCCTTGTGTTCTAGAAAGGAAATCAAGGCCCTGGGAGGGACAAAAACCAGTGCCTTGGTCATGTGCCCTTTGTGCTACCTCACCTTGCCCTTTCCTCCTATAACATCAGGGACTTCTGGGTCAGGAGAGGCTGATCCTTGAAAGGGATCATTAGGCGGGGAAAGCAGGGACTGTCAGATAGAGCTAAAAATAGGAGCCGGCCCCAGACCAGCCCCAGCTGATGAATTTGAACCCAATAACCAGGTGCTCCCCACCGGGCTCACCTGATACCCCCACTTGCGCTTTGGAAGGACAGCCGCCCTGGTGTAGAGGTCGTGCGGAGGTGGGTTCATCAAAAGCTGTAAGCACTAAGGGTGACCCAGCTGCTGTGAGAAGTGCATGAGCAGCTCACTGGGGAAAGCAAATTCTGTTTCTGCAGCAGCCTGACCCAGTCAGGCCCCACGGTGTCCTCACGGTGTAAGTAAGAAGGAACTGGGAGGCTCTCCTCTCAGCCCCTCCTGGCCCCTATGGCTGTGGCTGAAACCTTCCCATTTCTAAGGAGTTTGGAAGTCCTAAAGAGAGTTGGAAGTTCTCTGTTCTCTAGTTCACCTCCCTCCGTACAGCGATGAGGAAAACAAAGCCCAGAGACGTTTAGCAACTCGGCCAAGGGCAAACAGCCTAGTTCAGAACTTTCCAAAGCAAGATCCCTGAAATAACAGTCTCATAGATGTTCCTTGAAGAGAAATTGTTTTAAGGGGTCTGAGATCGGGTAATGGGGCAAGGCTGCATTCTCTATTTGCCTTTTCCTCTATTCGCCTTTGTCTCCTCTCCTCGTTCTCCATTCAGCAAATACCTACTCAGTCTCGCAATGAGGAAGGCACTTTTAGAGATGTAGTTTAACCTGGCAAAGCCGAAACCAGCCTGTGGCTATGCAGACCTCAGGACCACAACACACACAGCTCCCCTGGGCAAAAGGACTGTTCCTTGACACGAGCTGTTCCCATGCTTTGTGAAAAGGGCAGTGCTCCAGAAAGAGACATAGCTGACCGGCGTCGCCAGTAACCTTGAGTGGACTTCATTCGTTGGAGACTTTTCTCAATGAGAGCACGTGCCATCCTAAGGCCAAAGGGCTAAGCCTGGTCCCGAGGCTGCTGTCTAGAGAAAGTTTGCCCCAAGAGGCGGCTGGAAATTAAACGGGGAAACATGGAGACACTGGCTCCCCTGGAAAGGAAAAGTCAGGAAGAGGGAGAGAGACCTAAAAGAAAAGGTGGAAAGTGGGTAAAATCACTCCATAAGCTTTGGCAAACCGCTGCGGGATCAGCTCTCTGAGGGAGAAAACAAACGGCAGACCCAGCCCCCTGGGACTGCAGCCTCCCCGCCCCCACCCCCTCCAAGCCACACCCTCCATTCGCCGGCTCCTCCCCCCTGGGCGGCGGGGCGGGGGAGGAAACCCTCAATCCGGAAATTAATTCTTGCCCATAGCCTTCACAGGCCACATTCCTCTCCGGGGCAATCATGTAAGATCCAGCAAGGAACTTTTTCTTTCTTTTTTTTTTTTTTTAATTATAAGGAAAGGGTGGCTCCCCTATCAATAAAATGCTCCTTCAATTAGTACAGCTATCCTTTGGGTCATTATTTTAAGTGTTTGAAACGTCTACTTAAATAAGGTCACTTTCAATTTGGTAAACACTCCTAAGTCATCATCTTAATTCGCGGCCAGTCACACTAGGAATGCTGAGTAAGTAAACACAATCAAGCATTAGCTAACCAGCCACAAATCCACTTGAGTTTATTAATTTCTCCCTTGGCAGAGAAGCAAGAAAAGGGAACAAACCATCAGAGACATTCACGCATCATTCATTCAATAAATATTTATTATACACCAGGTGCCAAGCACTGTGCTAAGCTAAATATAGATTGCATTATTTTATTAATATTCAAGCTAAGTTCTATATCAAATCCCGTTTTCCCCCAAATATAAAGCTTTATTCCTGAGGTGTTTTGTCTTCATTTGCCCACTGTGCCTTCCTTTATGGAGTAAATGATACATCCTAACTCTTAAGCTTCCAGACTCTCTATCTCTCCCTCCAAAAGACCCCCCCTCCCAGCATCCCTCAAATAGTTAACGAATATAAACTCCCACTAGAAACTCTAGAAAGGTACTATTTTAAAAGTCCAGGAGAATATGGTAAGAAATAGTTCATATCATTGCATTCATATATTTTTTAAAACATTTGGGTTTTGTGTTAAGGGGAGTACCTTATACTTGCTCTAAAGGCTTTTTAAAATACTAGCACACATATATATGCCAAATGCAGACAGGGCTGTAGGCACGCTAAGGAAACAGTCTTAAGAGGACCACCTTATCAGAGGAATTCTCTTTCCTCACTTCAAAAGAAGCTCCCCTTTTCCATCCTCTCCCAACACCACCAAGAACTGGCACCGGTCCAAGTTCATTTCCCAAGGAAAGGACCTTAAACAAGTCACTTTGCTCATCAGTAAAGAAGGGAGTTGGGCCGGAGACTTCCAAGGTCCCACTATATAGCCTGTGGATTAGGGGATTCAAACTAACCTAATCCTCCACGATCTCACACACACACACACACACACACACACACACGTGAACCCCAGCACAGCCCCCTACCCCGCGCTGCAGACCCTGGTTTCCCCAGGGACAGCCAGCTTACCGAGACACACAAAACACCCCACACCACCCAGAGGGAGCAGAGGCAGGACTCTCCCTCCCTCAGCCAGGCAGTCTCCAGGTTGCTGACATCACAAAGGTGTCAACTGGCAACTTCATTGTCATGTGGCTCTCCCCTGGCTCCCCTTCACTTGCAAACGCAGGGAAAGGGTGAGACCTTTCAGAGCCGCCAAGCGGGCAAGCTTCCAGCGGCAGTCTGGGAGTGAGCCGGCCGCCGAGCCACCAAGCCGGGCGGCGGGGCATCGGGCCTCGCGTTTCAACTTCTGTTCGGTTCTCCTGTAATGGAAAATTGCTTTGCACAAAGCTAGAGTGTTACCGTTCTTTCCAGCGCCCCTCCCCCCCAACCCCGCCCCTCGGCAGCCTTCTGATCAGAGGGACGGCGCCCGCAGCAAGGTGGAAGGAGGGTAGTTGCGGCTTCTTACTATGTCCCTTGCCTCGGGCCCTGGGCCCGGGTGGTTACTCTTTTCCTTTGGAATGGGACTGGTCTCGGGGTCAAAGTGTCCAAATAATTGTGAGTGTCAAGCCCAGGAAGTGATCTGCGCAGGAATCCAGTTAGCCGAGTACCCTCCCGACATACCCCTGAGCACCCGGAAGCTGTACTTGAATGATAACCGCATCACCTTTTTGCCAGCGATGAGTCTAGGACTCCTCAGTGACCTTGTTTACTTGGACTGTCGGAATAACCTGATTCGCGAGTTGATGGATTATACCTTCATCGGGGTCTTCAAACTCATCTACATTGATCTCAGCTCCAACAACCTAACCTTCATCTCCCCACACAGTTTCTCCGTGCTCAGCAACCTGGTACAGCTGAACATCTCCAACAACCCTCACCTGTTCTCTCTGAACAAGTACACCTTTGCCAACACCAGCTCTCTGAGGTACCTGGACCTCAGAAACACCGGCTTGCAGACCTTGGACCACAATGCCTTCCAAAACCTCATAACACTACAGACCCTGTATCTGAGTGGAAACCCGTGGAAATGCAACTGCTCCCTCCTGGACTTCACCATCTACTTAATAGTGTCCCATCTGAACCATCCAGGTGAGGGTTTGATCGGGTATGGGGACGAGGAGGATGTGATGGAGCAGGAGGAGTTAGTTCCAGAAAAGGTAAAGTCAAAAGATGGTCAGGATGAGAGAAAACTCTGGGGGAAGCTGACCGAAAGCATTCTTATTGCTCTGAAGGATTCACCCTTGGGTTGACTGGAGAGGCAATAGGGTCTGTAGGAAAAGTTCTGGAGGAGGAATCCAAAGAGCTGAGTTCTGGTCCCAAACTCAGCACTGACTAGCAGGCTCCCCTAGGGACAGACCATGTCTTTGAGCCTCAGTTTCCTGATCCATCAGGTGGGGACAATAATATGGCCCAACGTATGATGTTGTCGTGTCAACATAAAATGGTATGTGTGGAAATGATCAAGTTCTTTTACTGCAAAGTAACAAATTCAGGGACACTGTATTCCATTGTATTTTAATCCATTTGACTCAGTGACTGAATTTTTCCAAGATCCAAAAGTAAATTCAGTCACACACGGGCCATCCAAAAGCCAACAGTATACTGTACAGAGAGAAAGTTCAACAGAGGTAGGGGGAGGGGCACAGGAGTTCCCTAGACAATGAGAGGGGGAGTGGAGAGAAGGGAGAGGAGAAGGCTTTTGATGGCTCCCTTGTCTTCAAGATATTAACCCAACAAGGATGGAGGGAATGGCAAGCATCCACGAAGAACAGGACAGCGGTGCCCTCTGTCCCACAGGGAGATTCTAATCTCATGGGCAATTCTCAAGTATTACCTGATAGATTTCCAAGCCAGTTGCTGCCACTCTGCACTGCCCAGACCCCTCTGCCATGGGCCCCCGGGCACTCCAGTGCCTCAACCCCCTCTTTTTGGTGACTTTTCTGTCCCATCCTCATCCTCCAATTATCCCACTTTACCGATATCACCTTCACTCAGGACTTGAAGGAAATGGGAAATGACTCTTCACAGAAAGCCTGGAGCCACAGATGTAATCTGGCATAACTGGGCTTTAGATTCAAACCCTGTCAAAATCATGTCATCTCTCCCTTTCCTGAGTGTCTGTTTTTGAAAATATTTTCATGCACCCACTCCCTTCCCTGAGTGTGTGTTCTTTTTTTTTTTTTTAATTCATTTATTTGTCAGAGAGAGAGGGAGAGAGCACAGGCAGATAGAGTGGCAGGCAGAGGCAGAGGGAGAAGCAGACTCCCTGCCGAGCAAGGAGCCCGATGTGGGACTCGATCCCAGGACGCTGGGATCATGACCTGAGCCGAAGGCAGCCGCGCAACCAACTGAGCCACCCAGGCATCCCACCTGAGTGTTTGTTCTTGAAAAATATTTTCATGTGCCAGCACCTGCCAAAGCTTCCACCATGAAGTTCTTGCCCAGGTGGCCATAACCCAGAAAGATTCCTTGCCAAAATAATGGGCTTTAAGGGAATCTGGAGGAGAGCGAACTGAATGGTGGCAGCGAGTGAAAATGTGCTCTCCAGGCCTTCCTTCCAATTGATGGGTCTTAACATGTCTTCCGGGCAAGGCCTGGACTATGGTGAGGCAAGAGTTTCCAGGGATGCAAAATTCAGGAAGACAGTAAGAGTTGGGTGGTTCCTTACATTTCATGCTCTAGGCACCTGGCCCGGCTGACAGGTACCCAATCCGAGTTAGAATAAATCAAAAGGAAAGAACTTCATCAGACCATCTTCTTAAGAGTATGAATCCTAAAAGAATGAAGGAGCATTTATCTTGGGTAGGTTGCCTTATCTCTCCAGAGAGAATGGCTTCAACTTTTCTCAGTGACTGGTGTTATGGTGCCTTCTAGAAAGCTCTCTAAAAGAGGATCACTATTAATCACTCTCATGCATTAAATGTGATTCTCCTGGCCATGTTCATGTAACTAGCCCGGGAAGAAGCTTCCTCTTCTCTTGCCCTCTGTCCACCATAAGTATGTATTTCCCTCGAGCAGAGCCTACCAAGCAGCCAGGAGGCCCTCCTACCCTGTCTGAAAAGGGTGACTTAGCTTGACTTCTTCCCCAGTCCCAAAGCCTACTGCTTTCCCTGCTGTCAAATCTCCCTCAGTCAAAATTCTGCTTACAGAGTCGTGTCTTCTCAGAATGCTCAGGCTTGCTGCTTAGGACTCCTTGACTCATTTCATTCTGGGATTGAGAAGGATTATAAACCAGACCTGTTTCACTGTGTATTTTCAAAAACATCCAAAGCGGGTATCCGTCTTGTCAAGCTCATAAGCTCCTCATGAACCAAGAGTCTGTTCTTTTGAGGCAGACAAAGCTTTTATCCACTGGCCAGTCCCCTTCCCCCTAAATACACCCAGCACAACTACTGATCTGCTCATCTCTCTCTGCTGTTTGGTGGCCTAGAGGAAACCTCCCAGGCCAGTTCATGCGGAACTATGGTCTCATTGCCCTGGCTAACAATTGTCATCTCTTGAAAACACTAATGAGTCCAAGGCCACACATAGAACGATTTATCTTTGTAGAGAGCTTTCCAGTGCTGGAGTTTTTTTCTGACATAAAGTCTCATCTTCTTTACTTTGAGTATCATACCAACCCATAAACTTTGTGCCCTAGGCCTGTGGAAGAGGCTAGGATTGGTATTGTTAACCCTATCGTGAAAGGGTTGAGAAAACAGACTGGCCCAAAATCACGTGGCTAGTAAATAGGAAAAAAAAAAAAAAAATTGAACCTCCTGATTCAGGTCTTTCTTTTTTTCTTTTTAAAAAAGATTTTATTTATTTATTTACTTATTTGACAGACAGAGATCACAAGTAGGCAGAGATGCAGGCAGAGAGAGGGAAGCAGGCTCCCCGCTGAGCAGAGACCCCCAATGTGGGGCTCAATCCCAGGACCCTGGGATCATGACCCGAGCCGAAGGTGCCTCTCAGGTCTTTCTTCAGGAGACTACTATATCTTAAATTTCTGAATTCCATGGTAACTATGATCCTGTAAGTCAGTTTAGTTATAAATATAAGCCATGTTATAAGCATATGGCCACAGCATCTAAATTACAGTTTTGTTTCCTATCTGATACACATGGAACTCACCCAAGATCATGACTATTGGCTAATGAGCTCTAGTCATCGTAAACTCATCACATGCCTGCACGCTCCTTACAAGTCCAAGTTCACCCCAACCCACCCAAACTCCCAAAGAAGGAGCTTAACCTCAGTGTTTGCTCACCTTTGCATCTCAGTCTGGCTGTCCCTTCCCACACATACACACACACACCCCGTCACAAACACATGTGGCAAACACACACCGACATACATACAAGCACAAAGATGTGCCCATACACACATACTACACCTACATACCTGCTCACAGACACAATGTCCCACACATTATACATACATGACACACATATACACATCAATGTGTAGATACACTAGTTATACACCCACACATGAAGAGGCACACGCAGACACCGTAGAATTCATAGATGCTTTTCTTGCCCTTCAGCCAGCCCTCAGCATAGTGGAAGATATTTATTTCGTGTGACTCTCACATGATTCATGCCTCTATTAAGTGGAAATATCTTTGCAATTGACAAACGCTCGAGCTCAGTTAGGCCCACCTCTTATACCACCTTGGCTATCAAAGGGTGATCTTCAGTACGTTCTAAAATGGAGTGTATACATCTTTCTCCCCGTGTACCCACATTGAGGGATCTAAGAAGAATCTCTTTGAAATGAGCTGAGTAACCTGGTTATTTAGAAAGAAAAATCCACTGAAGTCAGGAACTTCCATGCTACCACTCAGTTCCTCTGTGTAAATATCTATGTATAAATATCAATTTTATCCATGCAAATATCTACTGAGTCCTATTATGTGCCCAACAAGTGGTCATGGAGAGAACCTTGAGCTGTGCGTAGAGACTCACATGACTATGGTCATCTGCACTATATATGTCCCATGTCCAGTCAGGGACAGCAGAACTATCCTACTGGACAGAGCAAGACAAAAGAGGCCACCAGGTACCTACTGGGTGGACCAGGCACTTGGGATAGCCACAGTGGCAGCTGGGGAAGGGCAGCTGCAGACAGGGGAACCCATGTTAAAGAGCTCGGGTTGGAGTGAAGCAGACCTGAATTATAACCCTAGCCCTGCCACTTGCTATTTATAAGCTATCAGAGAAGTTACTTAACCTCTCTGAACTTCAACTTCCTCATCTTTCAGACAGGTATAATAATAGAACGAACCTATCTAGGCTGCTGAGATGAGAACGCTTACAAACTGCCATTAGCATTGAGTCTTGCACACCAAAAAGCATTCAATAAATGAATAATTGGCAGATGTGAGAAAGAAACGGGGTATTTAGAAGAGTAGCAGACATCAGTCAGGTGACCCCGGGATAAACAGTAGACCTCAGGAAGCCTTGGCACACATGGAATGAGAGGACAGTGTACCCTGTGCACAAAACATGAATATAGGGATGCATGGGAGGGGGATATAGATAGGATGTTGAAAGGTGAGCATCAGGTCCCAGGGCTCTAGTTCCTGGGAAAATGGGACAGAGGGAATCTTCAAGGAAGGTGGGCATTAGACAAGTTATGAATGCAGGAGTTCAGACTGGGGAACAAAACCAGAAGCCTGAATCAAGGCTTGGTCTCAGCCTGAACCAGAAGACTCAGGGCTGGGCCAGTAGTAGCAAAGTGGTTCTTCCTGAGTCTGGAACTGGAGTTCTAGCTAAAAACAAGCCCCACTTGCAGGAACAGGTGTGGACATGCAGACAGCTTCCAAGGGATGAGGGAAAGGAGGTCCAACTGCGGGGCAGAAATGCCCTTGAAAGCAAGAAGTCACCTACATGGTGTGATTTTGTTATCTGAAGAGGACATTGCCCCCATTCACTGCCCACCACTGAGCTAAAATTAGCCATTAGAGAGTTTACCCCTTTGAATCCCCCCAAAGTGCCCAAATCTTGAAGAGGACCCTGCAAAAATATATGAACTCTTGGGCTGAATAATACCAGTGCCCTCAAGCCTTTATCAGTTCTCACATCAGAGGCAGAAGTGAATTCTTGAGAAATACAATTAGCTAAGATTAATTCTGCAGCAGTGAGGAAAATTGAAGGAAGCCAAGGTGCAGGAAAGAAATGGGGAGATCTTAAAACAAAAGATGTGAAGACAGTAATTCCTTCCCCCATGTACCATGTTGGCTCAGCCGGCCCCCCTAAAGGGGCTGTAGAGAAGGCTAAATGTTTATTTACCTTCTTTCATCATAAAGCTACACTGAATAGGAACATAAAAATTTTCCCACATTGGCAACAGATTTGGTGCTATTATCAAAGGTCTTCATCCAAAGACACCCTCCAATGATATACTCACCAGATGCGCTGAAAACCATTCTGTCCTCAAAGAGCTTACCTACTCACTTTGCAAATGTGAAAATCACAGCAGAAATGGAGGTCAGTTATAAAGTGCTGGTCACCCAGATGCTCTGATCAATGCAGAGTTAAAAACAGACCCACAGATTCCATTTTCTTTTTGGCCTTGGTCAGCAGATAGGAGGACTGATTCCTGGCTAGAACTGTAATTTCCCAGGCATTAATGCTCTTTGAAGGTGAGAGCAGCAATTAAGCTCTTCCCAGGATAGAGCTGCCTCATAGGACAGGGTTGAATGCTTCTGAAGATGCTCTCAAAAGATCACACAACTCTAAGCTCCTGGACATAAGGATCCTAGCCTCCATCCTGTCTTCTCCCAAAGTCTAGTCTAGCTCTGTCCAACCAAAGTCTGAGGTAGAAATGGCCAGTATCTGTGCCGTCCAATATGGTGGCCCCTAGCCACATACAGCTGTGGAGCTCTTGAAATTAGACTACTGAGGAACCAAATTTAATTTTATGTTGTTTCAAATCATGTAAGTAGCCCCATGAATGACCACTGGACACCATATTGGTCAGGGCAGCCCTTTAATATAAGATGCTTGAGCTGGAAATTTAGAATTTCGCCTCCTCACGGGTAAGTGGCTATTGAACCATGCCCAACATGGAAATCTCCTGATTCCATGTTTTCCTCCCCCATGCCATGACCTCTCCTTACTCTTAGACACACCCCAGTCCATTCAACTCTGCAATATTTGTTGTATGTTCCTTATATGCCCAACATTGTATTATAATGCTGGAGTGCTTTCAACACAGAGAAAAGAAGTCATAATTGCCATCTTTAATAAGACAAGATACAAGGGATACAAGAATATTCTTGGGTTACAAGAGAGAGAAAACACAACTGAAAGCCAAGAGGTCCTATCCTGGTCCCAATAATGCCACTGGGTGAGGTGGGGCAAGGCCCTTTCCCTCTGAGACTCACTTGTCTTTGAAATAAAAAGAGAGTAGGATCAGATACTCTCTAAAGCCCCTTCTAGCTGGTAGTGTATGGAACTAAATGGAAAGATAGGGTGCACTTAACTGTAGGAGGAGAGCAAGTGATCTGCAGATAGGGTCCCAGATAGGCAACGGAATGGATCAGTGCTGACATGGAGGCATTCCTGGAGAAGCAGGCCACATAGTCACATAATTAGGACGTGCACACAATTGGGAAGCAGGCAGCCTCAACCTCCTGCACTGTCCTACCTCCCATCTTAAGCATCATCTACTTGAATAGAACAATACCTCCATCCCCAGGGGACTCAGTGCCCAAGACTGTCCTCCCAGGCCTGGCCTGCTCAACCAGTGGTTCTCAAATTCCAGTGAGCACAGAAACCCCAGGGCCCACATCTAGAAATTCTGGTTTGGGACAGTGCAAATCCTTGGGCCATATTTTGAGAGACCCTATGACAATGGCTTCTGTTCTAGATCTACAGCAGCTGCTCCCACTGGTGAATAAATTGATTTGCACTGGGATGCTGAGTGGCTTATAATGTTTTGACATGTCTCCCTCAAGGGGCATTTGCAATGTGACAGAAAGCAACAAGAAACAGTGAGAGTTTGGAAAGCGACAGACTGCCAGAGGTAGAAGTGGGGGTAGTTTGGGGGCAGAGTGTCCCTCTCCATCAGGTCTTAAATTACCGTCCTGAAGCAGTCCTGGGTGACCGGATGGTGGGGCCTGCAAATTGGAGAGGAGTCTGGGCAGGAGTGCTGCAGAGGCAAGGGGACAAAACCACTCAGGGTCATCTGCCAGGAGCAGATGGGTTGGGTCATGTGCTATTCTGGGTCCACGTCATCTCGAGGGCATTTTGAGCAGAGAACATCTTAGTTTCATTCTAAGGCTACTTCATCCTGAATTCAAGGCTGCTGTAATAGGATAATGGCCCCATTTCAACCCACCAAGTACAAAGTCATCTACAACTGTGCCAAGACTTAGATTTCCAGAATGAATTCAGGTCCTCGCACTCTTCCACTATTAATGCTAACCCATCTTCTCCATCAGAGAAATTGTGGCAAAGACCGGATGCCCAGAATGGGAACAGCTGGGCAGCAGACATTTCCAAGGCTGTCAGCTGCTTGGCCAGCCTGCCTCTTCTACCTTCTCACAAACACTCCGCTCAGAGCCAGAGGAGCAGTCTCATGAGGGCAATAGGGGGGCTGGGAGGGGCACAACAGGTTCAGCGATCCCTAAACCACCCAGAAGAGCCAAGAAGCGAGGGGGTGGCCAGCATGTGCAGTTTAGGAAGGATCCTGAGTAGTTCTTACACGCTCTTGAGCTCACCCCACTTGAGGTCCTTGAAAGTAGGTAATCCAAAGTCCCTTTGAGCTCAGAAATGCCCAGCCTTTGTGCCTGTCCTCTCTGGTCACCCAGCACCACCTCTGGAAGGCAGCAGGGCAAGGCTGGCCAAAGCAGCCAACCTCAGGCTCCTTATCTCTAGAAGCAAAGAGCTCTCCAGCCTGGAGATAATCCAGCAGGGTGTGGATGTGGCTAGAAAGAGAAACAGGGATCCAGCCGGGAAGGGCCTTTGAAGGATTCTCTGGGGAACATGCAGTGCAGCATGAGAAGCTCTGGGAGGCAGGCCTGGGTGCAGAGCTAGGATGCTCCTGTGAGCATCCAGGTAAGGCAGGAAGGTGGTCTACAGCAGCAGATGAGGAAGTCTAGACAGGTTAGAAGGAACCATTTAAAAGATAGAAGCAGGAATGCCTGGGTGGCTCAGCCAATTGAGTGTCTGTCTTTGGCTTAGGTTATGATCTCAGGCTCCTGGGACCAAGTCCCATATGGGGCTCCTTGCTCAGCTAGGAGCCTGCCTCTCCCTCTGCCTGCTGCTCCCTCTGCTTGTGCGCTTGCTTTCTCTCTCTGACAAATAAATAAATGAAATCTTTAAAAAAGAAGAAGGAGGAGGAGGAGGAGGAGAAGAGAAGGAGGAAGAAAGAAGAAGAGGAAGAAAGAAGAAGAGGAAGAAGGTAGAAGCAATAGGACTCTGGACTGAACTAGATTCTCCCAAGTTCCCAGTACTCCCTTCATGACTTCTGGCACAATTCTAAGTAATTAATAGATTTGAATATTTAACATTTATCTTCTCTGATAGACAATAAGTTCTATGAGAGCAAAGAACATGTCTGAATCTTCAGAAACTAGCTCAAGGCCTGAAACAGAAAAAGGGCTTAATAAATATTTATTGAGAAATCAATGAATAAATGAGATGTGGAAAATAACAGGAAAGATTTCGCTTGAATAGCTCTGGAGGGTTCCCTGGGATGGACACACTTGGAGGAGGAGCAACAAGGAGCTTAAGGGAGAACCATGACCCATCTTGAGCGTGTTGAATGGGAGGACCTCCGTGAAATGGATGTTCTGACCTGAAATCCAGAATAAAGCATAGAATATATATTTGAGAATCATCAGCTCACTGGTGATCACTGAAATCAAAAAAAGGATGAGATAGGCCAGCAAAAGAGTTTAGAATGGGCAGGGGGTGGGGTGGGGAGTAATAGGTCAAGGATAAAAGGTTTGGGATAAAAAGAAGAGCCACCTCTGAGGTGCCCTGGACAGGAGCAGCTAGGGAAAAGAAAGGAAATCAGAGAAGGGTGGCCTCACAGAAGCTAAGAGAGGAAGAGTTTCAAAGAATAGAAGCTGGTCAAGTAAGGATGGAAAAGTGTCCATCACATTTAGGTACCAAGGGGTCCCTGATGTCTTGGAGAGTCCCAATGCCACAGTGGGAGTGGACAGTGGGTTACAGAATGAACAGCAAGGAAGAAAAGGGTGCAGAAAAAATGTAAAATTGGGGTGCCTGGAACATGTAACTCTTGATATCAGGGTTGTGTAGAGCTTACTTGAAAAAAAAAACATGCAAACTCTTCCAGGAAGTTTGGCTGTGGGCTGAGGAGATAGGGTGATAGATGGAGGGGAACTATATAAAGGGGTATTTCTTTTCTTGGAGTGAAGAGGTCCATGCATGTGTTTATCTGCTGCTGAGAAGGAGTCAATGCAGGGCAAAGACTCAGGACAGGGGGAATGACTCATGTGGAGGCAGGAGTGGTTGGACTCCAGAACCAAATGGAAGGTCAGCCTTAAACTGGGAAAGTCCCTTCATCTGGGGAACTCATCTTCGTCTCCTTGTGGAGAAGGAAGCGAGGGTAAGCACGCATGGGCCTGAGTGTGAGGATGTGGGCCAAATGGAATCAAGCAGGCCACCTGAGTGTCCCACTTTTTCTTTCAGTGAGATAAAGACAAAGAACAACTTTACATCTAGAAAAAGTAAAGAATTTCTCATGCTGTTTTTCTCTCTTTTTCTTCTTTTGGTGTTAATTCATTCTCTTTTTTTCTTTTTCCTTTTTTAAATTTATTTTTTCCTTTTTAAATTTTATTTTTTTTAATTTTTATTTTTTTATATTAAATTTAAATTTAAAAATTAAAATTAAATTTAATTAATTAATGTATTATTGTATTATTGGTTTCAGAGACAGAGGTCAGTGATTCATTGGTCTTCTATAATACCCAGGGCTACCCATGCTGTTTTCTAGGCGATCCTAAAATATTCCTTTGTTCTCAAGATGATCATACTCCTGGTTGAACAGGCAAGACTAAGATAGGCTCTGGATTCAAAGCACCTGGTTTTTAATATTGCCTCAGTTACTTACGAGCTGGGCCACAGACTGCACAGGAACCATGCTCCTCATCTGCAAAATGGTGATAAGATAGTACCTATTTCTTGGGTCATTGTGCTAATTAAATGAAATAACCCACATGAAGATTTTAGAAGTGCACATAGTCAGTGTTCAACTAATGTTAGCTGCTGCCATTGCTGGGACAATTCTAGGTGGTGGCTGTGGATGCCACATGGGGTGCAGAGAAGGGGGAAAGCCGTGTGGGGGACAGAAACAGGGTAAGTGGTGTTCTAATGCTGCCTGCCATCTGCTGAGGTGCACTGGACAGGGAGTCCAGCTTGGGTGGGAGTGGGATGCCTGGAGCTTTAAGGGTGGGGAATCATGTTTTAAAACCTTCAAAATGACAGCATTAGGTAAAAAAAAACAAGACGTAATGCCAAGGCCTGGGCCAGGCACTGGGCACACAGCTAAGAACAGAAACAGACATGCTGTGACAGAACTTCCGCTCTAGCACAGAGGAAGAAATTAGCAAATAAATATATGACACAATGTCAAGTGATGATAAGAGCTATGGAGGAAAATACGGGAAGGGAAGGGAAGGGAAGGGAAGGGAAGGGAAGGGAAGGGAAGGGAAGGGAAAGGAAGGGAAGGGAAGGGAGAGAGTGTGCCTGGGATGGAAAACAGGCAGATCTTTTCTGTTGGGTGGTACTAAGGAGGTGACATTTGAGCAGAGAACTGAGTAGAGTGATGGGACAAGCTATGGAAATAAGATGTGGAGGAGGGGGACTTTCTAGACAGAGGGAAGAGCAAATGCAAAGGCCCTGGGGTGGAACGAGGGTATAGATGTATTAGAAGGGGAGTATGGTGGAGACAGATGAAGGAAGGAGATGGAAAATTAGTGAGAGGCCAGATCAGATAGGACCTCTAGGCCACGGAGAGGCTTCTGATTTTAAGTGTGACAGGAAATCATGAGTTTTGAGCAAGGAGGCAGCATAACCTATGACCTGCAGAGGGCTCCCTATGCAGGTGAGAAGGGTTGTCCCAGTTCAGGCGAGTGAGGGAGGAAGGTAAGGGTCCAGATGACAATAAGACAAAAGAAACAGGATATGTTTGGAAAGTAAGACTAACAAGAATGGCTTTGAGATATGGCTCATGATGTGAGAGGGGAAGCAAGGAGAGCTTTCTGCATGGGTGACTGGTGATTGGTGCTTCTGCTACTGAGCTTTTCCCAATTGCCTCTTATCCATGAGGACAACTGTCCACACCTGAGCTTTTCTGAGCAGATGGTAAGTTATATTAAGCAGGCTCAGCTCTAGACCAAACTGAAAAGAAATGAGAATTTGCCTTTAGCTTCAGAGAACCAACCGGTACCATCCCCCAGCCTGGCCAGTCGGCTGGTTCCCCACCCCCATCAAAACCTCACCAAGAAAGGGGGTAGCAAGAGTTGCCTTCCCGGTAGGGCTTAAGCTGTTAGCTCCTTTGTCAGAAGACTATACACTTTAAGCCTTATTTTGTTGGCAGAACGAAAGGTTCTATCTCCTGTTGGCATTATTCTGGGTACTGACAAGTGCCCAAGAAGGGACTAGGAGGAAAAGGGGTCTCTGTAACTGTAGATCATGCCCATATACAACCCCTTATACAAGACTAGTCTCGAAGCCTAAGCATCTCTACAGCACAAGAATCAGGTTGAACTTGCTGGTTTGAAGGTCTTTCCTGTAATGTTCCAACCATCTACAAGTCACTTATAACCTCTACCAAAATATGGACTCTTTATCCAAGGGGGGAAAAATTGTACTAGAGAAGAACTGTAGTGCCTAAGCCCAAATCATCCAAATCTTTATGTTTTCAAGATGCCAGGGATGGTTTAGACCAGGAGTCAGCACTGCTTTCTATAAAAAGCCAGACAGCAAATATTTTAGGCTTTGTGGAGCCCTGTTGCAACTCCTCCATTTGGCCATCTGTGACCTGAAAGCAGTCATAGAAAGTATGTAAATAAATGTGTATGGTGTTTTCCAAGAAAATTTTATTTACAAAATTAGGAGGTGGGTTGGATTTGGCTCATGGAACCTGGGCTTATGCCATCAAGGGGAGTCAGACAGGTGATGAGAAAAAAAGGACTCTTGGTAGGAAAGGTAGAAGACCATGCATGAGGGTCTGAGGACAGGGCCCTACTGGCTGGTTGGCTTTGGCGTTGTTGGGCTGCTATGTGGTACAATCTAGGTTCCCCCCCAGAGAGTCATTTCCTCTGGGCCACCTAGAGTGTAACAAGATATAACAGTGGTCCCTTCAAATTCCAGTCGAGAACTGGTCCTAAACAGCAAGGTCAAAGACACAAGCATTTAAGAACTGTTGTATGAGGTCAGACCAATAGCCCACCCATTCTCTCCCATATGCATTCAACAGACATTTATTGAGCAACTACTGTGTGCCAGGCACTCGGGATACAAAAGTGAACAAAGAGGGCCTCTGTTCTCATACAGTTCTCTAACACTAAGTGGGGAGTAGTGATAAGTACCTTTTGATGCCACACCCACAGCACCTGCATCCTCCCTTATCCCTAGCTGCGTTTACCCTCGCTTCCTTCTCTGCAGTCTCAGAGGACTGAAGAGTACCCCTTCCCAGCTCAAGACTTACCCCTCCATTTGGACCTTGGGACCATCTCTTTCTGACTCCTCTGGGACTTCACACTCCTTGGTTCACTGAATCTTCCCCAAACTCTTACAAGGGAAGAGGGATTAGTACTTGTCTAGTAGTAGAGTAGTAGAACCCACAATGGCAAGGGGTAGCCGACCCACCTATGATCTTCTATGTCCCCGGGTTCACTATCCTCTAGCTGGGCATTTTGTCAATGACATTGACCCCAATGGGTATTAATAACATAACATTTCATTCATTCAACAACCATGCTTTGAGCTCTAGTATGGGTGAGGGACTGCTCTAGGTATTGAGGGTACAACAGTGAACCACACATAAAAATCCAGGTCTTCATGGAGTTTATAGTCTAGTGGGCAGAGGCACACAGAGGCTGATAGAAACCAGTGCTGCACTCTCAGTAGTAGGTACAGTTTAGTAGAGAAGGGAGCCTCCAAATTCCATCCTCAGTGTATGTTGTCACCACGTGGAGGCTCAACCCTCCACACAGTCCAGGTGGTTCCTGCACGAGCATGGGGGGCTCACAACCTGCACTTGGCTCCTTGGGAGGCTGCAGCAAACCAGAAGTGTGGTTCCTGCAGGCCAAGAAAGGAGCAGTTTGTCTTAGAACCACTGGGTTCATACCAGGTTTCTGAAAGGGAGGCTTCCTGGGCTCCTGCACTAACAGATGTGATTCTAAGCCCCAGAAACTTTTGCTCCTGCAGACACCTGGTTCTGACAAATAGGTCTTCTGTCTGGGAGTAACATGCTATGTGTAGAAATAAACAACATGAGGGGTGGGGGGTTTTATTTCCTTAGGAACTATTTGTAGGAAGAATTTAAACATTAATGACACCTGTAATTGTACCTGGGAGCTTTAACTGGGACAAATGCCCTGGGCCCATGGAATGCGGCTGGGAGAGGGAGGACATGGGGGCTAGTCACCTGGTTCTAATATGAATGAAGACCCTGGAGTTGTGTAGTACACAGCATGTACAACTGTACTTGGTAGCCTTTTGTCAGAGGAAAGGAAATCAAGAAAGCCGGAGAGGGAATAATTGATAAATAATTTATTCATTCTATAGCATGGGAATAATTAAAACTGCTCAGCGGGGTGGTCAAGAGTAGAGTTTAATTTTGTAAAGCACTTTCTGTGATGCCCACCACACATCAGGCACTCCAGGATTAGTAGATGGGCCTATAATTTCTAATGAGATCAGACCAGAATAGGAAAACAATGTGTGACTATCAAACTAATGAAGAGGAAATGAAATAATAAAATGAAAAGCAACAAAGTAGAGAGAAACAGACATAAAACTAAGTGGGACCAATGGAAAACAAATATATCAGTCTAACATTAAATGTTAATGAAATAATTACAAAGTTTGCTAGACTGGATGGAAAACAAAACCCAGCTACATGCTACTTACAAAATTATGTCTTAAATATAGGAACATAGAAAGGTTAGAAATAAAAGGATGGAGGAGCGCCTGGGTGGCTCAGTGGGTTAAAGCCTCTGCCTAAGGCTCAGGTCATGATCTCAGGGTCCTGGGATCGAGCCCCACATAGGGCTCCCTGCTCAGTGGGGAGCCTCCTTCCTCCCTCTCTGCCTACTTGTGATCTCTGTCTGTCAAATAAATAAATAAAATCTTAAAAAAAAAAAAAAAAAAGGATGGTGGGCGCCTGGGTGGCTCAGTGGGTTAAGCTTCTGCCTTCAGCTCAGGTCATGATCTCAAGGTCCTGGGTCCGAGTCCCACATCGGGCTCTCTGCTGGGCAGGGAGCCTGCTTCCTCCTCTCTCTCTCTCTCTCTCTCTCTCTGCCTGCCTCTCTGCCTACTTGTGATCTCTCTCTGTCAAATAAAATCTTTAAAAAATTTTTAAAAAGGATGGTAAAAGATAAACAAGGCAAACACTAACGAAAAGATATTTGATGGAGCCATACTCATGTCAAAGACAGGAGACTTTGAAGCAAGAAGCATTACCAGAAATAACAAGAGATGTTGCTCAGTGGGAAGAGGGTAACTCTACCAAGAAGAGGAAATGGTTAGAACTTTCTACACATCCAATAACATATCTTCAATATGTGTGAAGTAAACGTGACAGAGCTCTACAAAGAAGTAGTAAATGCACAATCAAAACTTGGTGAGTTGAATTTCCTTCTCGCAGTAGCTAATAGACAATTAACAGACTGATAGTAACCAAGAGACAATAGTTTTTATAGATAAAAAAAAGCCAGTAAAGCTATAAATAACAAAGTCAACAAAGATACAGAAGACCTGTATAAAATCACAACCTAATTGGCATCCATAGAATGACACACTCAACAGAGACAGAATACACATCTTCTTGGGGCGCATGCAAAATTTATTAAAACTGACTTTATGCTCAGCCAGAAAGCAAATTCTCAATAAATTTCAAAGGCCTGAAATCATAGAGGGTATGTCTCTGACCACAGTAGAGTTAAAATAGAATTCAACAATAAAAACGTTACTAGAGGGGCACTTGGGTAGCTCAGTCAGCTCAGTCAGTTAAACATCCGCCTTCGGCTCAGGTCCTGATGATCCCAGGGTCCTGGGATTGAGCCCCACATTGGGCTCTCTGCTCAGCAGGGAGCCTGCTTCTCCCTCTGTCTGCTGCTCCCCCTACTTGTGCTCACTCACTCTCTCTGTCAAAATAAAAAAAAATCTTTAAAAATATATATATTACTAGAAAATCCCCCAAATTAAGTATTTCTTTCAATAAATGATATCTCTTATTAACAAGAACAAGAATGATCAGTCATGGATTCTGTCTTCAAGAATTCAGTCTGTCTGGTCAGGGAGAAAAGATACACTCCTTCTCTGGCCACTAGCCCCCAAGCAAGGGAAAAGTGTCACAGGCACAGTAAGAATGCTATGGAGGGTCCAGGAGTGGGAAGGACCCCATGCAGTCTGAGCTACGAGGATGAGGGGGCTGTGGAAACGCCCCTAGGAGCGCATACATCCATACCAGACCTTGAAGGATAGGAAGGACTTGATCAGTTAAAAACTGGAGGAAGGGGGCCCCTGGGTGGCTCATTGGGTTAAGCCTCTGCCTTCAGCTCAGGTCATGATCTCAGGGTCCTGGGATCGAGCCCCACAAGGGGCTCTCTGCTCAGCAGGGAGCCTGCTTCCTGCCTCTCTGCCTGCTTCTGATCTCTGTCAAAATAATAAATAAAATCTTAAAAAAAAAAACAACTGGAGGAAGAAGTATTTGATATAGAAAGAGCAGTGTCACAAAGCTAGCTCCCGGTAAGGGCAAAACACTGTCAAGGAATTAATAGTTTAATTTGACTGGAGCAAAGGGTGGGCCACTAGAGTGCTAAGAAGTGGGGAGAGCATTGGCGAGGTAGAAGGGGGGCAGACAGAGAGGGCTCTGGGAGCCAGGCCAGGGGGTCTACTGTTATTCGAAGGCTTACAGGGGAATCGAAGGTTTTGAGCCAGTTTGCCTGGGAAGAGCTGTGCTTGCGGAAGGGAATTCTGGCAGGGCTGTGTGAAATGGTCCAGAGCTGGGCAATGTGGAAAGTGGAGTTAGGGAGACGTGCCAGGAGGTAGGAGGGCATCCACCTTGGCAGTGAGTGGGGAACGGGGATGGGGAAAGAATGGAGCAGTAGAACCTTCCAGGCCTCCCTCCTGACAGAGCCACCCACATTCTGTGCTTAAGAGCCTAACAAAGCCTTCAAATCACAGCTAATTGCCCCTTTCAAGGTAATGCTCCCAAAAGGGACGAGGTGTTTCATGTTTAGTCTGCCGCTCAAGCCCTCGTCTGAAAGCCGAATCTTCTTAAAATAGAAGGAGATAAACCCCCGACCCACAGAACCCCACATTTTCCTTTCCCCAATACATCTTTCTTTGTAGAGTCCCGTGTTGGGTCTCTGGCAGTGTGGGGAGGTGACCGAAGCCCCAGACGCCCTCCAGCCAGGCTGAGTGGAGAGAGGACTCCAGTTGTGACTGGGTTCCTGCCCTAAATAGCAAGTGTAATGGAGCCCCTGGCCCCACCCGATTTTCCTCTCCTGAGAGCTCTCCTCATGGGGCTGGGTCCTCCAAGAGGACCTCTTCCTCTCCTTCCCTCTAATCTTTGCACACCGTGGAGGTGACCGCCCCACACCGCCTTCCAGTTCTGGTTCTACAGCCTCCACCAAGAGCCAGTCCTGAAGGGTGTCATGGCCTTTGGGCCATCTTCCTGAAAGTAAACAATTCACCGCGGATGCCCTGGCACAGGGGTGAGGCGCAGGGAATGCTGTCCAGCTTGCAGGGGAATTTGACCGCTTCCCAGGCCCAAGGGCCTCCTCCCCACCTAGCTCACTCTCTTTGATTCCCCTCTTGCTAGGTCCAGGGCAAACCCAATTTCCCTAACTTCATTGGTCACCAAGGATAGGAATGCATTCACATAACCTGGAGCTTCTACCCTAAATTTTAAGGAACACGCCTCTCCAAGCTAGCTTGTCTGTATCTCCCACTTCTGCAAATGAGCTTAGATAGCTCGGTCTGCGTTTTCTGTGTCTGGTCCCTTGCCTAGATCCTTCAGGTTATCTAGAAACCTCTGTGAGTCTCAGTTTCCTTATGTGTAAAACAAGAATAGTATTCTGTGCATCAAAGTTGTTGTAAGAACCAAATGAGACGTTTGTATAGCACTTAGCATGTAGTCAGAGTCTGGAAAATATTAGGTGCCATTATAATTTTGAGCATGATTATCTCCAGCCCTGGTCTCCTCCACCCGGCATCGGAGCTTATTTATGGAATGCCTGCTGGATACATTCCCCTGGTACCACACACACACACAGGCACACACAGGCACTCAGTGTGGCGGAACTCTGTGACTCTGCCTCAGTGTGGTGGAACACATGGAGCTAGGAACACACAGGGCTGAGGGTAGGCTCCGAGTTCTGTGTGCGAGCCTGTGGCAATTAAATCCTGTCAGTTACCGTGGGAGCAGGTAGCATTCTTTGCACATGTAACGGTGAGGAAAGGGGATTCAGAGAGGGAAATGGAGACCCTGTGAAAGTTTACAGAATTAGTAAGTGTCAGTCTGGATTTCAACCCCGGTCTGTCTGGCTCCAGGGCCCACTCTGCTTTCTGGTGTACACTCAAGTCCAGGCACTTGACACGGGGAGGGGCTCGAAGAAGCAGCCAGGCAGCTGAGTCAGCCGCTAAAAAGGATTGAAGACTCATGTAGATCCTGTGATGAGCCAGTGATGCCAACCTCCCCGTTGAGAAGCAGAACTGCCTTTCACACTGGTTATCCTTTCCCTGAGCTCCCCACACCCTGATTCCGTGAGCGGAGAACACATGGGAGGCATTTCCAGGGAATCCTGTTCTCCCGAGTGTGGAGCCGGGTGTGACGCTTTCATGGTCCCTGGCTGGACAGAGGCCAGGGTGAAGCGAAAGGGACAAGGTGGAGGGGAGAGGTGGGAGCCAAGAAGAGGGAAGGGTGAGGGAGATGGTGGATATCGGTGAGGGGTCTGTGGAAGGTCAACACTCCGTGGAGATCTGGCTTGTTTCCACCTTCCCAGCCCCGGTTGTGGTGTCTCATTCCTTGAGGATCCTTAAGGAGCCAAGCGCAGGGGCACCTGAGTGGCTCCCTCCGTTAAGCCTCTGACTCTTGATCTCGGCTCACATCATGCTCTCCTGGGCGGAGAGATCAAGCCTTGCACTGGGCTCTGTGCTCAGCGGGGAGGCTGCTGGAGATTCTCTCTCTTTCCCTCTCCCTCCGGCCCTCCCCACCCTCCCTCTCAGATAAATAAATAAATCTTAAAAAAAAAAAAAAAAAGAAGAAGAAGAAGCCAAGCCCCTTTTCCAGAGGCAAGCTGAATGCAGAGAAATCAGAAGGGGGGCGAGTGGGAGGGGCAAGGAGCAGTGGGGGGTGCAGTGCGTCCCAAACCAACTCGGCCCACCCATCACCTTGTTGACATGCAGATCCTGATTCAGGAGTGTTGGCGGGGGGGCGGGGGGGGGGGGGTTGCCTGAGAGCCCGCTTATCTAAGTCCATCCAGCTGCCACCCGCACCGCGGGCCCACAGACCACACTCTCAGTAGCGGGGGTCCGCATGGCCTCTCCGGGTCCCCTCTGGACCTGGGACCCTGGCGGTTTTGCTCTTTCCGCACTCTGCCCGCTGTGTTTTTCCTCGCAGATGGTCAGAACGCCACGTGCGTGGAGCCCGCAGAGCTGGCGGGGTGGCCGGTCACGCAGGTGGGGAACCCGCTCCGCTACATGTGCATCACGCACCTGGACCACCAGGACTACATCTTCCTGCTGCTCATCGGCTTCTGCATCTTCTCCGCGGGCACCGTGGCCGCCTGGCTCACGGGCATGTGCGCCGTGCTCTACCAGAACGCACGGCGCAAGGCGAGCGAGGACGAGGTCGAGGAGGAGCACGGGCAGCGGATGGACGGCAGCGGGCGCGTCTTCCAAAGCAGGGTGGACTCGGGCCAGGACGGGTTCCCTCCACTGATTTAGTTGCCAGACACTGCCATCTGATTACATCTTTCCCCGGGGCTCCCTGCCTTCTCACTCGCCCTCCCACTCCCTCCTCACCATCTAAACGCCTATTTAGTAAAACAAATAAAATGTTTGGTGGCCATTTCACAGCTGGTCCTTTCCTGCAGGCATGCCAGGCACTTCCCTGAGCTCAGTGGGATGGTGTAGATCAAAATCTAGAAAAGTCTAGAAAGCTGGTACACGCAGCTAGATGCTAAGGAAGCCCACCCCAAAAGCAGATCAACTTCTGTTTAATGAGGATCTATTATGCCTGTCATTGTGCTGGTGGGAGGGAGAGAAAAACCTACAACTGAGAGGACCTGTCCTCAGAGCAAACAGTTTGGGATGAGTTATGATTAATATGAACAAAACGGAGAAAATTACAATACTCAATGGCAAGAAGTGACATCAAGAAAACATGTCCAAACATGGCCACAGGCCAACCTCATATCCCATCTCAAGAGTGTCACTAGATCCTATAATACTAACATTAGCTTACAGTGGAAAATTGAGGCCTGGAAAGGTTAAATGAGGGGCTGGTCTGCAGCACAGCCCTCCAAAGTCCACGTTCTTTCCTTTCCATGAAGCTGCCTCCCCAGGAAATGTCTAGTGATATGGCCAAGGGTTCATCATGTATGCCTTGGATGAAACAAAGAGAGGCACGCAGTGGCGGCCACCACTCCCTGAGGCCTTACCAAGCACCGTACTCAGCTTTGTATGCATTTTCTCACCGGGTTGACCCTCACAACTATGGGTCAGGTGGTCAGTGTTACCCTCATTTTCCTGAAGCTCAGAGAGGCTAAGGCACCAGCTCAGGACCAAACAACTGATAGGAAGCTGAACGGTTGCTGAAGCCCAGGCTGCCTGACCCCGGAGCCCCTGCCCCGTGTTCTAGGAGATGCGGTATCTCGTGAAGCTCCTGTGAAGGGCTGGACAGAAGAGCTGAGTGGGTACCAGTGTGATCCACTTCCCCGGACTGGTCGGAGGAAGGGAGAGGGAGCAGGAGATGGGACGGCTCAACCCAAAGACCCATTCAAGACTCCCATCCACGGCCCTACCTGCGAAGCCAGCTGTCCCAAAACCCCCAGGTGAATCCCACGTGATTCCCCGGATGTGTTCAATGTGATGGTTAAGAGCATGAGCCCCTGGATCCAGGGCTAGGTTCCTGTCCCCGATTCTGTCCTTACCTCTGTGTGAACGTGGGCTTCCTGCTTGTCATGAGCTTGAGAACAGAGACTGCCTGGTAATAAGATCTTTGTTGACACAGCACATAGAGGGGTGCCTTATACAAAGCAGGGGCTCAAAATCGCCTTCTCCTGAAACCCCAACCCACCCATCATTCCTACTCCATTATGTGGACTGTGAGAGGTGGCCACAGGCAAGCTGTTTCACTTTTCTGTCCCTTGGTTTCTTTAGCTGTAAATGGCAATCATTACAATGCCTACGTCGTACAGGGATTTTACAAGAATAAAATGAGTATCATAATGATACTACATCCTGGGAGAAATTCAGCTTATAGAAAAGTTACAAAGATGGTATGGAGAGTTTCCACATACCACTCACCCAGTGTCTCCTAAAGTTATGTCCCATTCCAGTGGTTCATCTGCCAAAAACTAAGAAATCCCAAAACTAGAGTACTATGATTTAACTTCAGACTCCACTTGGATGTCACTGGTTCTTTCCTCTTTTTCTGTAGCAGTATCTAATCCCACAATTGCATTTAGGATACTCTTAACAACATATCTAACATTTACTGGGTAAGCACTGTCCTAAGGGCTCATCTACATCAACCCTTTTCATTGCCACAATAACCTTATGAGGCGGGTACTAATACTACCCTTCTCCCCCTTAGATAATGAAATTAAGACTCCAGAGGTCATGTAACGTGCTCAACACTACACAGCTAGTAAGACCAGAATATAGACTATTTCCCCCAGGAATTTAAAATACCAAGAAAGTCTTAGCAAAAGAAATCTAAATTACAGTTTTGCACAATAACTTGCCCTCTAAGATCCCCCTGGATCTTCACACACACACACACACACACACACACACACACATACACACAATGAACTGAGCACCTCCCCTGACTGGCCCCAAGCACACCACAGAGAATGGGCTCAGGGAGGGAACAGTCTGGTTTGGCAGAGACACAAGTCAATGGGCAAACTCGGGACGGAGGAAGAAGCGAAGGGTCGGCACAGGGTGCTAAGGGACACAAAGGAGGGGCCCCTCACCCAGGAGGTGGTGGGGACTCTTGAAAGCTTCCCAGGGGAAGACACATGTAAACTACAGCTTGAAGGTTGAGTTGGGACCAGCCAGGCAACGTGGCGAAGAGGGCTGAGTAAGGAGAAGACATTCTAAGCAACAAGAACAGCGTGTGCAAAGCCTGGAAGCAGGAAAGAACCCGGCACGTCGTGGCTGGAATACAGAGTCTGAGGAGAGGAGAAGAGGAGTGATATCAGTGGGAGAAGCAAGGCCGGACCCCAGAGGGCCTTGTACACCCCTTGTGCGACTCCAGGTCACTACAGGCCAGGCTGCAGTGACGGACAACCCCAAAGCTTCGTTGGCTTAGCACAACAAACACCAATTTCTCACGCAGGTAAAGTCTGATGGGGGCAGGGCAGCCCTCCTCCGTCCGGGAACTATGCCTTCTAGAACATGGGCCTGGGATGTCCCCTACAGAAGAAAGAAGAGGTACACTGGGCCCGTAGCTCTTAACTTCCTGGGCATGGAAGTGACACGTCACTCCGCCTCACATGTCACATGGCCCCAACCTTCATGGCAAGTCAGTGTAGCCTGTGTGTCAGGAAGACACAACGCCATGGTAAATGACGTTCTGTGTCAATCCCACAATGCTCAGGAATTTGACATTTCCCCCGTGGGCCGGAGGTGCACTCGAAGTTTTAAGCACAAGAATCCCATGGTCTAATTTGTGTGTTCAGGGGCTCAGTCTGGCTGTAAGAAGAAGCAAGCAGAGAAAGGGATAACAGGAAGTGAGGAGGCTAGCATAATTGCAGCATTTGGCATGAGGTGACAGATCAGGGACCGAAGCATGTGGGAACAGAGAGAAGTGGATGAATTTGGGATGCCTGGGTGGCTCAGTCAGTTAAGCGGCTGCCTTCAGCTCAGGTCACGATCCCAGGATCCTGGGATGTAGTCCCAATCAGGCTCCAGGCTCAGCAGGGAGACTGCTTCTCCCTCTCCCTCTGCCTGCTGCTCCCTCTGCTTGTGCTCTCTCTCTCTTTCTGTCAAATAAATAAATAAAATCTTAAAAAAGGGAGAGAGAGAGAGAGAGAAGTGGATAGATTTAAGAGCTTTGTCAGAGAGAGAGTTGACAGAATTCCCTGAGTGACTGTACACAGGAGGTGAAGAGAAGAATGAGTAGAAGATTAGGAGAAAGAGGAAAGAACTAAGGAAGGAGCCCAAATTTCTGACATGGACAGCCAGATGGCTGGTGGCCCCAGGCATGGAGGCAGAGAGAACCGCCTGGCTTACTGGATTTTGTAATTGGGCAAGCAATAGAACATGGGGGTAGGGAAGGGCCTGCGTGAAAGGCACAGACGAAGGCCGGAAAATTAAATCCTTATTCTCTGCAATGGGAAGTGAACAGACAATACCTAAAACTGAAAAAATCAAATAGGATCAACATAACCATATTCTTTAGTGATATCAAAAGAAAAAACAAAATCTGCCAAGAGAGTTTCAAGTGTCTCCCTCCAGGGCTGAGGGAAAAACCCAGGGAAAACGGATGGAAGACTGCCATTTTCCGAACAAATTCTGTAGAACTACAAGTCTTTAAATAAACTATGTGCCTATATATTTGACAGAAATGACTATTCAAAAGAAAAACTGGCTGGTGCCAGGTGTTGCTGCCTTCAAGAGGTGTCTTTGAGGGGCGCCTGGGTGGCTCAGTAGATTAAAGCCTCTGCCTTCGGCTCAGGTCGTGATCCCAGGGTCCTGGGATCGAGCCCCCGCATCAGGCTCTCTGCTCAGTGGGGAGCCTGTTTCCTCCTCTCTCTCTGCCTGCCTCTCTGCCTACTTGCGATCCCTGTCTGTCAAATAAATAAATAAAAATCTTTAAAAAACAAAAACAAAAAAAAGAGATGTCTTTGACCCCCTTATACAGAGGGGTGTCCACCAGGATTTCGAAGAGCATCATGCCGGGGAGGGGGCTGTGCCTCACCCTGCCATAGTCTTCATTCATGCTATGCCCCTGAACTTGATCCCTGGAAAAAATCAGAGGGGGCTTTCTAAAGAAGACCATGTTCGGTCTAGCTCTTGAAAAAAGTCCTAGAATTTCCCAAAGGAAGGAGCACATCAGATGGGTGGTAAGGGTGAAACCTGGAAGTGTGACAGAGAGAGCTGTGTTCTGGAATGATTGTCGCTCTGTTTGGTGGCCCAGAAGACAAAGGCAGTGACCCTGGCATGGAGACAGAGGTTCCATGGGGGAAGCTACCTGGAACTATTTGCTGCAGGGTATTCACAACAGGAGGTCCACGGGCCACCTGCATCACAGTCCCAAGGATCACTCATTGCTTCCTCCATCCTCAGCAGGGCGTCCATCTGCATTACAGTGTGTCCTCTCAGTGAATCTTGGACACAGTAAAATTTGAGAAACGCTGGTCAAGCACGAGGAGATAACATCCCAAAACAACGTAGTAATGGTATGAAGGGAAAGGAGGAAATGGTCATCAGACTGGGGGCCGTGTAGATAGCAAGGGCCTGTGGCATCCAGAGCTGGCCCCCCCAGCAGTTATGGCAAGTGGTCCTATTGCCCGCAAAGAAGTACAGAAGATGGGCGGGAGGGGGCCAGGGGAGGGTGTGTCGAGGAGGGACCAGCAACACCCAGCACTTCCTGCCCACCCTTCCCATTATTGCTACCTTGGAAAAGAACCTCCATTTCACACAACATGGGGTGAAAAGTACTGACTTCTAGTCTCAGCTTTCCCACTATCTGTTTGACTTTAAGAAAGTCATTTCATTGCTTGGGTCCCAGGTTCCCCAGCCATAACACAGGGTGGTTAGACTACCAAAGGTTACTTCAAATCTAACCTCCTGAAAACAACAGTGGATGACATCCAGAGTCTAAGAGAACAAAACAAGAAAGAACCCCAATAGAAAAATTGGCCAAGAACATGAACAGGCAACTTACAAGAGAAGAAACCCCCTCAAAACTAACAAGGATATAAAGAGGTGCTCATGCTCATTAGTAATCAGAGAAATGCAAATTAAAACAACAGGTGTCACTTTAGACTTGGTATTAGATTGGCAAAAGAAATGTAAAGCTGGATCACATCTCGTTTGGCAGGGGTGTGGGGCTGTGGGACCCTGGTGTGCTGCTGAAGGAGCATGCGCGGGTACAGCCTGCCTGGAGAGCAATCTGGAACCTCTCACGGCCAGTGTGTGCCTCCCTGTGACCTAGCAAGTCTGCTGAGGCCCATGTGTGTCTCCCACAGGGACGATCACACCGGTCCGTAGTGGGACCCGCATGAGGATACCCAGTGCAGCAGGGCCAAGGAGCGAGCAGGTAGAATTTAGAGTGCTACGGAACAGTTACAAGCAACTGACTAGATGTACATATGGCAACATGGATGGATCTTAAAAAACGATGCTGAGGGGCACCTGGGTGGCTCAGTGGGTTACAGCTTCTGCCTTCAGCTCAGGTCATGATCCCAGGGTATTGGGATTGAGCCCCGCACGGGCTCTCTGCTCGGTAGGGAGTCTGCCTCCCCACCTCTCTCTGCCTGCCTCTCTGCCTACTTGTGATTTCTGTCTGTCAAATAAATAAATAAAATCTTTTTAAAAAAATACAAAAAACGATGCTGAGTGGAAAAATAAAGGAGGGGGGAGAACCCTCTATAATACTCAAAATCCTGAGAGCACACAAGTCCTTACAGAGTCCCACAAGGCCCTAGATGATCTCCCTCCCCCCAACACACCCCCATAACTCCCTGATATCATCTTCCACCCCTGTCCCCAGGGCTCACCCTGGCCCAGCCTCACCGGTACCCCGCTGTTGTTAACACACGCAGGGCCATGACCCTGCAACAGGACCCTTGCACTGGCGGTTCCTTCTGCCTGGAATGAGAAGTCCTCAAAATCCCACTACCATCCCCCCGCCAAAACACATATACTGGGTCCCCCTTGCTCTGTTCTGTTTCTATCTGAGATAATGATCAATAAGTGAAAAGTGGTAAGTACTCTCTCCCCACTTCCACCTTCATCATGAGAGTGTGAGTGTAACTTTCTGCATTTTATTCATGGATGCCTCCCAAGGCCTAGGACAGAGCCCACCATAAAGGAGGCACTACAGAACTTTTGTTGTCAAACTGAATGATTACAGCACCACGCCACTTACACACGCGGCAAGTGCACCTTTTAAAACAGTCCCTGGATGTCATCCACAGAACGGTGAGTGAGCATGAGGGTAAAGGGTATTACATTTCAAAAGGGATGAGTGTTAAGGAGGGTAGGTAGTGTGATGAGCCCTGGGTGTTATATGCAACTAAATTCATTGATTCATTGAACATTGTATGAAAACCTAATGATGTACTATACCTTGGCTAACTGAATTTAAATAATAAATAAGGGGCCTCTCCTAGGAAAATGATGAGGAACACTCCACTTATTGAGGAGTGTGCGTCACTTAAATTTGTGTACCTGGGATGAACACAAGGAGGTGACAAGAAAGTAGTGTCTGGTGCCCCCAGCACCACAGGCCATCAGCACATCTGCTGGGAGCTCCCCTTCCTGCCAGCTGCTTGCCTTTACACTATAGAAGAAGTTAACAACTCCCAAAACCTTTCTGCAGCCTTGAAAGATGTTACTTACTGTCCCACGGTGTGGATACAGAAACCAAGGTTTAAAAGGTTAGCAGTTGCCCTATTTCATCTGGCTAGTATGTAGCCGCAGGTCTCTCTAATGCCATGTTTCGTGTTTTTCCTACCAATGTAGTCTGCTTCTCTGCATAAAGAAGACATCCATGTTACGGAAATCGACCACATTAACTCTCCCAGGTTTGATTTCGTGCGATTCTGACGTCAACTCTTTCCTGTTGCGAACCATTCATCTCTTGGATTCAGATTTAAAACCTGTGGACTTGATACAGGCTGTCTGAAAGCTAATGTTAGAAAATAAGGCCAAATAAATCATCTATTACTATTAAGACTTTAAAAGGATTATCTGTTCTTTGCAAGCAGCCAGACGGTGGAGACAGCACGCTGGCAATCTGCTCTGGAAATTACAGTTCTGATCTTGTTGAGGGGTGAGGCGGGGGACCCGGTGCAAATGTGAGGCGATCTGAAGGCCATGCTGGGTGTTTGACAAGGATCAGATTAGGAAAGGGTACAGACTAACTGGTTTCTTAAGCAGACTGACTGTTTAGGCCAAGAGATTAACATTTAAGAAAAATACAGTCTGGTATAGGCCTTGGGTCGACTAGGCTGCCAGGACCTACATTCATTGAGGTGACTGTGGGCTCATCCCCAATCAGCAGAGTGGTCAGAACAGGCCTGATCCTTTGATCTGGCCTCCCTCAGAAGCAGTCATGCCTTCTAGTTCTTCTTCCCCTCCCTGAACTTGGCCTAGTGCGGGCTCTGCACAGTGGGAGCTCCGTAAACCTCTCTGATCTGCAGCCTCACAGAGGGCCCGTCAGGCACCACTTTACGGGGAGACCCCGACACCATATAAGCCTCCTGCTGGGAAGCCTCTTTGGGATTGCCAGGTTCCGGTGAAAACGCACTCAGGCTCTTCTCGTCTCACGCCCTCATCCCACCCAACAAACCACAAGTAAAAAGAAATCGCCATAATGATCAGCATTACCAGCACAGAAGCGGTACGGACCTTGGATACATTGGAATCTCTGAGGTTCTCATTTCCCCTCCAGTTAAAATCGGGATTGAACTCAGTATGTAGTCCTAAAATTTAGAGAGTATTAGAACCTAATACAATCCTGGCACAAAGTTGGTCTTTAAAAAAATGGTAACTTTGGGGAAAGGATGAGCCTTCCTAGCAGCTCGGGTACACAAACCTTCCCCTTCAGGCGGGACTCGGATGGCTAACTTCGTCTGACGCCTACCAGCTGCACAACCCGACACAAGAAATTTCAACCCTCAAGGCTTTATTTTGTCATTAATAAAAGTAAAGGCCAAAGGCTCAGTCGGTTAAGCATCTGCCTTCAGCTCAGGTCATAATACCGGGGTCCTGGGATTAAGGCCCAAGTCCGGCTCCCTGCTTCTCCCTCTCCTCCTCCCCTCCACTCCACTGCACAGCTCACACTCTCGCTATTTGTCTCTCAAATAAATAAATAAAATCTTAAAAAAAAATAAAGGCCATGCACAAGAGCTATCCCTTCCACCTCTAAATTTTGATGTTTGCAATTATGAGTTTTAGTACAAAAGAACTCTACGAGCAATGGATTTTTCTCTAGACCTTACAAAGGGCTTTTGCACCATTTTATTTAAGCTCAAAAGGGAAAAAAAATTGTTTGGAGAATGAGACAGAACTCTGTCCTCAGACCTTGAAATCCAGGTGGAGAATCACCTAAGCAAACAATAACATTACAAGATACATTCTGCACACATAAAGATACAGAAACTGTAGCCCGCAGAAAACAAATCTCTCAACCTGGAGATGCTAGGGGGTGCTTCAGCAAGGAAGAGACACCTGAGCTGGGATTTCAAGGATGGAGGTTAAGGTAAGAACATTTCAAACAGAGGAAAGCATGTGCGAAGTCCCCAGTAGAGTGAGGGCATGACACGTGGAAGGATCGGCAAGGGGAGAACACTGTAGCTACAGGATAGGCTGAAGTGTGTTGCAAAATAAAATGCAGGAGACAGAAAAAAGCCAGATCATGCAGGACCCTGAGGGCCATGGAGAGAGTTCTTGTATTTATCCTAAAAATTACAGAAAGTCGTTGAAGAGCTTTAAGCCAAAGGGAGATATGATCAACTATGAATCCTTTTTTTTTTTTTAATGACTCTGGTAGGGACACCTGAGTGGCTCACTCAGTTAAGCATCCGACTCTTGATTTCAGCTCAGGCCATGATCTCAGGGTCATGAGACAGAGCCCCACGCAGGGCTCCATGCTGGGCATGGAACCTGCTTAAGATTCCCTCTCTCCCTCTTCTCCTGCCCTTCCCCTCTCCCCCAGCCCCGCACTCTCTCTTTCTCTCAAAAACAAAACAAAACAAACAAAAAAAACCCACTCTGGCTACAGCTGTGCAGAAAACAAATCAGAAGGAGAACACAAGCATATAGGAAGACAGCCGGGGGTTACTGAAGGAGGATCAGGGTTTGGTGGTGGTGGCTGTGGGGATGGAGAGGAGTGGCTGATCAGAGAGGCCCTTAGGAGGTAAAGGGAGTGGAACTTGCAAAGGACTGGATGAGAGAGGGAGGGAGGGAAGCAGGTGGCAAGGATGAATTCTAGGTCTTGATGTACACAAGTGGCTGGATGGTCTGGTCCTAGAGGGTATGCTCAGAGCCAGAGCTGGGTTTTACGCTTTGGAGATGTATAGAGCATCAGAGAAGAGATGCCAGGGGCAGCGGGTGATTTGCTGCTTCAAGGCTTTGGAGCTGTGAATGCTGAGATAGGAGTCCTCAGTGAGAAGTCAGCTGAAGCCACAGTTATGTGTGAGATCACCTGGAGAAAAGAGTATACAAGGAGAAGAGAGGCCTAAGGAAGCCAACATTCAAATGAGTTAAAAAAAAAAAAAAAAAAGATGAATCAGCAAGTGGCTGAGAAGAATAAGAAGGAAGAGAAACAGGAAAATCTTTTCTCAGACGCTGACAAATGGTCTTTCATCAGCTCTGCTTTTAAAAAGAAAACCTGAAAAAGCAAACAAATTGCCACAGCCAAGGGGAACGATTAAAAATGAAGAGGCTCAAATATTCCCTGAATATAATGATTACTCCTTGGCTTACCAAGAAGTGCCTCTTATCAAAATTCTCACTTATTAAGGTAGATTGTGTATTTATTCATAAAGCCCAAGCCACGCTTCCCTTTAGATAGACGATACTTTCCCACCAACTGACTTTGGGCTTGGCATATGACAATGGATGTGGGCAGATATGATATATGTCGTGTCCAAGCAGAAACTCGAAATATGCTTTACACATTGGCTCCTGCTCCCTTGAGTTTCTGTCTTCTGCTGTGAGACCAGTATGTCTCTTCAGTTGGATCCTGACATGAGAGGGTACAAAGAGCAGAACCCAACCCAGTGATGCCCAGCAAGGCACAGTTAATTCAGCCCTCTGATACCATGGGCTGGAAATCAATGTATGTGATCTTTAACCATCGAGCTTTGGGGGTATTTGTGAGTGCAGCGAATGATGACTAAGCCACTTGTCCACAGTGCGAATTCTTTAAAACTAAATCTAATTATTTTTAACTCCAGTAAAAAGAAGCAAAGTGATTCTGTCTAGGACATATTACACACCTGGTGCTAATAAGCATTGTATGGACGTTGTGTCCATAAATTTTGTGTCAAAATTTGTCACAAAAATTGTGTCACAAATTTGACACAAAAATTGTGTCAAAAATTGTCACAACAATTATTTACATGATTTTACATGAACAAGCTGAGGCTCAGATAAGCTAAGTACATTCCCACAATCCCAAAACTAGCCAAGAGTGGAAATGCAACAAAAAAATTCACCCAATTCCAAAAGCCGATGCACTCTCCATACCGCCATATGAAAGAGTTGCTAGAAACCAGACCCCGATCTCCTGCAAGGGAAGTAAGGGAAAAGTGGATGAGCCGTCAGTGCAGGCTTGGCTCTAATCACATCCATGGGTCGCTGTGCTGCTGTTGAGCAAGGCCAGGGGGAGGAAGCAGACCTCCGCAGCCCCAGCTCTGAAATCTCATGTTGCCACAAGCTCCACCCCTCTGATATCACTAACATCACTTATATCTCAGTGCTACTGCGGCTCAGAACATGGAGGCTGAAAGGTGCAACTGCGTGCTCACGTCAGCTCACACTAAAAATTGAGAACAAAGGTGTCTTTCATCTCGGTCTCCATAGTCATGTAACCCAGGTGACTTCTTTTTTTTTTTTAAACCTTACTATGATCAACCCCCATGAATTCAGCTTGGTTTTTCCATCTAATCCTTGGTGATGGAAACCAAATCTGCCTTCCTGAATCTTGAGACAAAATTAAACCTTTAACATGGCAAATACAAAGGTAAACACGATCTAGTAACCACTTATCAGTGTCCATTTGTCCAGTGAGTTTTGTGCTCTGCCTAGAAGTTATCGCTGCCTTGTAGATCCCCTGAAGGGAGCTGGCAGAGGAGGTGAAGGTGGTGACATGGAGTGGAAAGGCAGAGGCTCTGAAGTTAGACAGGTCTGGCTTTCAATCCTGCTCTGCCTCTTACTAGCTCTGGGACATTGGAACCTTGACTTTATCTCTTTAAACATCAGTTTCCTTGATGACAAAATGTGGATGAGAAAAGTAAATTCAGTGAGTTGTCTGGAGATCAAATGAGATGGAATGTTCACTTCTCCACCATGCATCACTTGTTTCTGCCTTGAGCTTCAAGGAGACTCAGTGGCCAGGATGAGAGCCCTAAGAGCAGCATCTTCTGCTAGTGCTTCTTCTCTGCTGGCACACACAACACTGTGTCATCACCACCACCACCACCATCATCATCATCATCCTCATAACCATCACCATCATCACCACCACCATCATCACCATCATCATCACCACCACAACCATCACCATCATCACCACCACCATCATCACCATCATCATCACCACCACAACCATCACCATCATCACCACCACCATCATCACCATCATCATCACCACCACCATCATCACCATCATCATCACCACCACAACCATCACCATCATCATCACCATCATAACCATTATCATCATCACCACCACCATCATCACCATCATCATCACCACCACAACCATCACCATCATCACCACCACCATCATCACCATCATCATCACCACCACCACCATCACCATCATCACCACCACCATCATCACCATCATCATCACCACCACCATCATCACCATCATCATCACCACCACAACCATCACCATCATCATCACCATCATAACCATTATCATCATCACCACCACCATCACCATTATCACCACCTTCACCTTCATGATCATCACCATCATCACCATTATCATCACCACCACCACCATCACCATCATCACCACCACCACCATCATCATCATCATCACAGGCACCAACATGTCTGACACCAAATGGTGAACAACCACGATATTTTTCTAGGCTCCCTGCACACATTACCTCTAACTCTACAACCCTGAAGCAAAATAAATTACACTATACTCATTTTAGAGATCAGCAAACTGGAAGGTGAAGTGGCTTGCTGAAAATCAGAGTTGGTTCTCCTGATGCCCAGGCTGCTGCCTTTCCCACTCACGGCACCACCTCCTGCTCCTGGCTCCTAAGCTGTGAGTCTCTTTCCATGGTTTTTAATGAGACCTCTGAGGATAACAAAAAACAACAACAATAAACACACACACACACAAAAACATATTTTCCTATCAGGACCACCCAAATTCTCAAAAAAAGTATTGACTGAAAGGCTTATACACCAAAAACTACAAATCATTGCCAAGAGAAATTAAAGGAGATCTAAATAAGTGGAAAAACATTCTGTATTCATGGTTTAGAAATTTCAATATTACTGAGGTGGTCATTGGCATCCAAATCGATCAATAAGTTCAACAACACAAAAAAATCCCAGCAGGCTTTTGCAGATATTGACAAGCTGATCCCAATATATGCATAGACATGCAAAGAACCTATAGCAGCCAAAACAATTTGGAACACACTTGGAGGACTGTGCTTCCTAATTGCAAAATTTACCATAAAGCTACAGTAATCAAGACAGTGTGGTACTGACCATAAAGATAAACATATACATCAATACAATAAAATTGAAAGTCCAGAACTAATCCCTTACAATTATGGCCAATTGATTTTCAACAAAGGCACCAAGGCAAAAGGGAAAAGGATAATCTTTTTAAAATATGGTACTGGAACAACTGGATATCCACATGCAAAAAAAAAAAATTAATTTGTATCTCTACTCATACTATACCTAAAAATTAACTCAAAATTAATTAAAGCCTAGCTGTAAGAGCTCAAACTATAAAAGAATTAGCAGAAAATCTAAAATATCCTAAAATCTAGAGGAAAATCTTTGTGACCTTGAACAGGCAAAGATTTCTTAGATAAGAAATGAAAAGCATGATTCTAAAAAGACAAAAATTGACGAAGTAGACCTCAATTAAAACCACATCACACCCTCCCCCAGAGTCAAAAAGACAGATAATAACAAACATTGGTGAGGATGTGGGGAAACTAGAACCTTCATAAATTTCTGATGGAAATGTACAATGGTGCAGCCACTTTGGGCAACAATTTGTCAGTTTCTTAAAAAGCTAAACGTAAATTTACCATACAACCCAAGAAGTCCACTCCAAGCTCTTTCCTCAAGAGCAATGACAACATATGTCCACACAAAAGCTGGAGCATGAGTACCCAAGCACTCAGTAATAGCCCAGAATTAGAACCGATCCAAACGTCAGTCAACTGACATATGGATAAATGAAATGAGGCATACCTGTACAATGTAACACCATTTAGCAAGAAAAAGGAACAAAATATCCACGCGGGCTACAGTTGGATAACCCTCAGAAATGTTATGCTACGTGAAAAAAAGCCAGACACAGAAGAGCACACACTGTATGGCTCCATTCATAGCAAATGTCCAGAAAAGGCAAAACTGCGGAGGTAGGATCCAGCTTTGCTGTTGCCAGGATGGCAGCTGGAACAGGAACTGACTGGAAATGCAAGATCTTTCTAGGGTGATGGACATACTCTAACTCTGGATCATGGTAATGCTTGCACAGCCTTGGAAATTTACTAAGACTCATTGGCCTGTAGACTTAAAGTTTATGGAGAATAAACCTCAAAAAATCTATTTTTCAGAGGACTTAGTCCCCGTGCAAAAGATATCAGATAAGGTGGAGGAGGAAGCCTGGGTGGTCTGCTAGCCCCGCCTTCTCTGCTTTCCATTCTTCATCAAGGACACCTGAGACCCTCTCTCTCAGTGCCAGGAGCCTTTTCCCCAGGAGCCTGCGGCAGCCGTGTCCAACTCCTCCACCTTAGACTCCTAACGGGCCCGATTCAGGCCTCTGGCAGCAAAGCTCACCTTGCGGAAATACTGTAAGAGTTATAAATACTTCAGGTCCTTGGGGAGCCCTGTCGGTTCTCTGCTGTGGCACCAGTGACCTAGGGCAAGGAAAATTCTATTCCTAGGCACACTGAGCGTCCGTGAGCAGCCTGGTTGCAAGGCATTCTCAGATAATACACACTCTCTCTTTCATGCCATGGTATGGACCCTGAAGACATCCACGATCTCCTGAAAGCCAATTGCTACAAGCTAATTGTAGCCAATATCTCTGAAAAACAGGCAAATGCACATAATTAAAACTGAAGCCCATTCACCAGGGGGAGGAACTGGGGGGCCTGATTTTAGGGCAATTCTGTCCTTCTCAGCCCAGGCAGCATGGAAAAGCCAAGAATACTATACCTGGGTCCGACCACCACCCACCCTCTCCCCTCCCACCCCAGCCAGTTGACTTTAACTGGCCCAGAATCTGGCCTGAGCATCAGTATTTTCTTAAGTTCTTCAGTGATTCTACTGTGCATCCAAGGCTGAGAATCACCAGGTTCAGAAGGAGATGGTGTCAAAACAAGGTCTCTCAACAGTAACACCAAACCCTGAATGCACTTTTCCCTGAACGAGGGCCTTCTCTGTCTCTAGTAAGAGCAGCAGCTGCACGAAGCCAGCTGATGATGGGCCCCCAGGATGCTGTCATGCCATGTAGGTACTGCCAGTTTATCTCAGTTTAACCCAAATGAGTTCATGTTAAGTGCATTGATCTGTACTTCCTCATTATGCCGCCCGGGAGAAGAGCTCCCACCAATAACAACTGATAGCAGAGACTCTAAAAGAAAAAGATAATCTTTATTACTAGTATTCGAGAACTTCCCTCTATACCAGGGACCAAGAATGAAACCAATCAGGTCCTAGAACAACAGTAACACAGTATTAAATATTTAAGGCAATCAAGCCTTAATCTTAGACATGAGTGATCACGAGAATTTAGGACAGAGTCCCTGCTGACTTGAGTGGACAAAAAGCTTTGTGGATGAGGCAGAGTTCCAGCTGGGCCTTGCAAGATTGATAGAATTTTAACTGGGGAAATGAAGGGACAATAAAAAATCACCACCAATAATAGTCATTGCCGGGGCACCTGGGAGGCTCAGTGGGTTAAAGCCTCTGCTCTCGGCTCAGGTCATGATCCCAGGGTCCTGGGATGGAGCCCTGCATCGGGCTCTCTGCTCTGCGGAGAGCCTGCTTCCTCCTCTCTCTCTCTCTGCCTGCCTCTCTGCCTACTTGTAATCTCTGTCTGTCAAATAAATAAATAAATAAATAAATAATAAAAAATAACAGTCATTGCCATAGTGCTCCCCACAAAGCGGGCACTCCCAAGCATCGTTTGATTTAAACCTCACAACCACCTTATGGCCCTCATTTTACAAATGAGGATATGTGGACGTGAAGAGGTTTTAAAACGTGTCTGCACTCCCAGTCCACAAGCAAGGTTTGAACCCATGTAACCCTGACTCCAGGATCCAGGCACCCAGGCCAAAGCAGAGACAGAAAGGAATCCATCACTTGTGGGATACCAGGCGAGGAATCCGCTATGCCCGGAATGCTGGGCTCTTGTCACCAGGGCCCGGGGAGAAAACTGCCCACATGGAACAAGTTCAGACCATCCGTGTGGCTTTGACATGCCATGACCGGAAAGGGGGGTACCCCGGATCGTAAGCCAGCTGCAACAGAGAGCTGAAACTCAGGCTCAAAGCCAACTCGAATGGGCTTTCCTTTTTTCAAAATGCAAGACACTGGAGGAGACAAGCATGACTAGGGAAGCACAGGTCTGGAGATTCCCAAGGAGTGAGGTTTGGCCAGAGGCTGTGGGAAATGCTGAGAGCTGAGAAGGGAGACGACTCACTAAACGTGAGTCTGTCTTCTCCCCATCATGGCCCCTCAGGACTGTGTGATGAGTGGGAAGGGACACAGGCAGTTCACAAAGAGCACGCAGACAGCGAAGGCGAACAGCTGTGCACTGAGGGCACCTTCCTTGGCTGAACTACATGTTTCAAAAGTTCTAGTTCTAAAGTAACCCACTGTTATCAGGTGCCTGGTGTCGGGTTTTTTTAAAAAATATTTTGTTTATTTATTTGACAGAGAGAGAGATCACAAGTAGGCAGAGAGGCAGGCAGAGAGGGGGGAAGCAGGCTCCCCGCTGAGCAGAGAGCCCGATGTGGGACTCGATCCGTGGGACTCGATCCGAGGACCCTGAGATCAGGACCTGAGCCGAAGGCAGAGGCTAAACCCACTGAGCCACCCAGGCACCCCTGGTGTCGGTTTTAACCTGGGAGCGCACCCCTCTAAGTGCCTGTGAAAGGCACACAGGATGCAGGATCCCCGCCTGCCCCGCAAGGAACAAATGATGGTTGGAGAGACGGGGATAAACACAGAGAGGGTGAGTAGCACATATGAGTGATCGCCTCACATCACTGGATCCCAATTAATAGAAGCCTCCAAAGAAAGGAAAAAAAGGAAGCAAGCAAGGAAACGAGGGAGAGAGAGGAAGGGAGGGAGAGGGGGAAGAAAAAAGGAGGAGGGAAGGGGAGAAGGAGGGAGTGAGGAAGCAAGGGGGAGCAAGTGGAAAAGAGAAGGGGGGAGAGAAGGGAAGAAAAAGAAAGAAGGGAGGGAGAGAGAAACCCAACTTCACATAAGACATTCATCCAGGGTTGTGGTCATCAAAGTGTGAAACCTGTACGATTTGCATCAGGGTCCCCCAAGGTGCCTTGTCACAGGACACATGCTTTGAAGTGGGACTTCAGAACTGGAGCCGTCGGGGGACTTCCCCAGAGGACTCTTGGGCAGTCTGAAGTCTGAGGACTACGGGTACGGGCACTGCCGGTGGTCGGTCCACACGCTCGGCCACTGCACCTGCCACCCCATCTCTAGCTACCAACTGCACAGGACAACCTCATGTTCAGAATGGGGGGCCCAGAGCTAGGTGATGTCTTGAGCCTGTGAAATTTCATTCTTTCCGTGAAATTACATTCATAGGAAAGGATGGTCTTCAGAGTGAGGCAGATTCCAACTCGAATCCCACTTCCACTTTTTCCCAGCCCTGAGATTTTGGGCACATGACTTCAACCCATCAAGTGTCAGCGGTCTCATCTGTAAAATCCTCAAGAGACTGCTGACTGTGATCACCAGGCAGGACCCGCTTCTGCCTCACAGCTCTCTTTCATTTGCTGACTTGGAAGCCTGGACATCTTAGAAGGATTCTTCAAGGGCTAACCCTAGTTAGACCTCAGAAATGCAATGCCCTTAAGGATTTCATCTGTTTGATCTTACGCGTTGCTCAGAACATTCTGCTGACACCACGGCCTCCAAGCCTTCCCACACGCATTTCGATCAGAAATACACACACACACACACACACACACACCTCGACACGCTCTTCGTTCCTGTAGGCTCATGTGCATCCTTCAACATCCTGCTCAAGCATTACGCCTACTTTAAAATTTTCCCAGACCCTACACCCCTGTCCCACCTCAACCATACCCACTGCTTAGGACTGCTCTAAGGACCTGAACCTGAACGAGCTCCCCAGGTCTGATCTCACCACATTATGATGACTGATCTTCTGCTGTCTCTCCCCATGGGATGATGGACTCCCCAAGGAGAAATACTTCCTGATCTCTGTCAGCAGACATGACCTCAGCACTTAATGTCATGCCTAGTATGCAGGAGAACTCTATGATCTGTTGGGTTTCTATACTCCATATGTAAAATATGAAATTATGAAACTGATTTTTTAAAGTGTTAAAACTTACTACTCATATCATTGCTTTCAAAAGCCAGTTTAAGTCAGGGGGGAAAATAATCACACTAGGTCAGTGTGTTAGGGTTTTAAAAAATCAGAATTGCAATTGCTCGGCTTGATCCCCTTACCTTATTCATTAAATCTGACTCTGAGTTACAGAATCCACCAGATAAAAGGAAGATTTTCCACCATCGAAAATATTAACAAGACTGTCTCTGACCCCGAAGGCAACTCCAGTCAATGCAGCAAACACTGATCAAGTATAAAACACTAAGCGGGGCTTTGTAATTTGGAAGATTTGTAAATTGTAATTTGGAAGAAAGAATCCTTCCAAAATCATTGATGGAAAGGTGCTGACCTCCTGGTTGGCTGATGGGCTCTTCCTCAGACCACCTCCTGGCATCAACCTTTTTATCAGAGTTCTGATACAAGCAGCAAGAGCCACATTCCTGTGCCTGGGCAACCCAAGCTTACCTTGCTGTCCAAATCCAAACTGCCCCCTTTATGAATCACTGCCCATGACTTTTTCCTGCCATTTCCTCTGCCTGAGTTTACCTTTTCCATTCAAACCATTAGTAGTCACTTTCAAAATTCTACTCAAATAATAGCTACCATTTCCTGAGTGGATCTATGTGCCAAGCACCCTATTAGAGTTTTATGTGCAAGCTCTCACTTTAAATCCCAACACTATGATACAGGTACTATAGGTACACGAGTCACTTAGTAAGTGATGGGGCCAGGGGCACCTGGGTGGCTCAGTTGGTTAAGTGTCTGCCTTCAGCTCAGGTCATGATCTCGGGGTCCTGGGATTGAGTCCTGCGTCGGGCTCCCTGCTCAGTGGGGAAGTCCGCTTCTCCCTCTCCCTCTGCTTCTCCCCCTGCTTAAAACCTTAAAAAAAAAATAAATAAGATGTGACTCCAAACCCCGTGCTCTGAGCCACAGAGGCACACACACCTCCAGGAGCTCATTAAATAGTCACGAACTACCCTGTGGATGAGGTATTAGCCCATTTTACAGATGAGGAAACCAAGGCTCAAATGGATGAATTCCAAATTACTGAGGCAACTCCAGAGACTTAGCCACCTCAGCTGTCGGCTGGCCACCATCTTGCCAACACAGACAACACTGTGGCCAGCCGGGAGGAGGGCAGAGCTGAGATAAGAGGTGGCTAGAGTTACAATCAAGCCTCAATAAGGATCTGTGGTCTTTGCAGTCTCAGGAGGCATGAGATTGCAACTTTCACTTTAGTGTGACTTCTCTTTTTTTTTTTTTGTAAGATTTTTTTAAATTAATTTGACAGAGAGTTAAAAAGAGAAGTCACGGGGCGCCTGGGTGGCTCAGTGGGTTAAAGCCTCTGCCTTCGGCTCAGGTCATGATCCCAGGGTCCTGGGATTGAGCCCCGCATCGGGCTCTCTGCTCAGTGGGGAGCCTGCTTCCTCTTCTCTCTCTCTCTGCCTGCCTCTCTGCCTACTTGTGATCTCTTTTTAAGTGCTGTCTGCAACCCAAGCAGTCCGATCGCATACAAAAATGAACAGTACAGGGACGCCTGGGTGGCTCAGTTGGTTAAGCAGCTGCCTTCGGCTCAGGTCATGTTCCCAGCGTCCTGGGATCGAGTCCCACATCGGGCTCCTTGCTCGGCAGGGAGCCTGCTTCTCCCTCTGCCTCTGCCTGCCACTCTGTCTGCCTGTGCTCGCTAGCTCTCTCTCGCTCGCTCTCTGACAAATAAATAAATTAAAAAAAAATTTAAAAAAAAAAAGATTAAAAAAAAAAAAAAAAAAAGAACAGTACAGGTGAGACCATAAAGTAATGTGGTTGACTTTTTAAAGTCACTCACATGCCAAAAGTTATTCATCCAAATGAGAACAATTTCTTTCAAAAGAGTCATCTCAGGGGAAAAGAAGTTGCCAGTAAATAGGCAACCAGAGGGAAGGAGACTGACGTATCTACAGATTGCAAGTATGTGTAATTACAGTATTAACCAAGCACAGAACAGTACTTTGGAATGAGCAACGTACATCATTCTGCAAGCACAGTTGCTTCACATCGTAGAAAGAAGTAGCTCAAGGGACAGGAAGGAAAAGTATTTTCTCCTAGTCCCATTCACACTCCAAGCTGTCGCTCTCTCCCTTCGCACACAGGCAGCCCATTCTGGACATTTGTGAGTAATCTGCTTCCTACCCGGGAACAAACAGCCTTGAAACCAGCAGATAAAAATCCCAACTCTCAGCAAAATGAGGTCCCAAATCCCCAGACAAGTGATATGCCAGAGTCTACCTTTGGCCTCAGATTTTCCCATTCCCCACCGTGACTGGGCTGAGCCCCACTGGACCCTCTCCTGGGACCAGTTCAGCAGTTCAGCTAAGGCAGCACATTTCCATACCCAGTTCCTGACCCATGCCCGGCACTGCCGCCCAGACTGTGACACCAGTGGAAGTGAGTCACAGGACCATGCTTACTCACCACAAGCCATGAAATGGGGGGGGGAGGGAAGTGCCCCCCAAATTCTCCCTTTAGAGCTTTTCTATTTCTCCTCCTGTGAACAGATCGATATTTGTGATCATTATGCAACCATGGAAGGATCAAATCAGCACCAAGAAAAATTACCTGAGTTTAAGAAAAAAGTAGGGGGCTGCCTGGGGCGGCTCAGTTGGTTAAGCAACTGACTCTTGATTTTGGCTCAGGTCATGATCTCGGGATTGTGGGATCCAGCCCCACACCAGGCTCTGCACTCAGCATGGAGTCAGCTAGAGATTCTCTCTCCCTCTCCCTCTGCCCCTCTCTGCCCACATGCACGCGCTCGCTCGCTCTCTCTCTCTCTCTCTCTAAATGAATAAAATGTCTTAAAAAAAGAAGGAGAAAGGAGAAAGGAGGAAGAAAAGGAGGGGAAGGAGGTCAGGGAAGAGGAGAAGAAGGAGGAGGAGGAAGAAGAAGGTAGGGACTTCCAAAGTAAAGACCTTTAGAATTCAAATCTGCGGGTCTTTCCTCAAGCTGATCTGTGACCTCCACCAACGGAGCTGAAGAGTTGAGAGGAAAGTTCTGTTTGACCCAGTTGAGTTTGGACCAAACACACTGTTGACCCTTTTCCCCTGCACTTGAGAGCGAACACCCGGATTAACACCCTGGGCTTTCAGCTCATATAACACACGCAAAGCTGTAGAGAGACACTGAATCCAAACTGGCATTCGGAGAAATCGGAAAAGCAAGGAAAACCGTGGCTGGAATTTCTTTAAAGGGCACCAAGGGACTCTTTGGACTGCCTTTCCCCATGCCCTTCCTAGTCCCACAGAGCACAGATGCGCTACGCAGGTCATGTCCCACGCTCCCCATCTGCCCAAACACGCTCACTCAAACCTCAGCCTGCCCTGGCGGTCATCCCCTTCCTGCTTCCCTTTCTCAAATGCCCTCCTTTCCCTCCAGGACCCCTCTGCCCTTGCCAGGGAGCTCATCACTCAGTTCCACTCCCTTTTCATGATAGGATTCCGCACTTCATGAACAAAAGGAGCCGCTCATTCAGGAAGCCTGCTTCCTTCTAGAAGGCAGGGGGAAAGGAAAGCTTCTGAAGGTGAATGTGTAGTGGTTTTTTTGTTTGTTTTGTTTTGTTTTTTGGTCTTTATCTCATTTGCCCACCAAAATATAGACTGAAATGTATGGAAGGAGGCTGATATCTGAAGTCAGATGACCTGGATTGTCTTGGTCACTGTGTGGGACTTCAGGACGATTTACCTAAACTTTCTGGCCTCAGTCTCTTTATCTATAAAATAAGGTAACGGAAATGCCTTCATCACAAGGACGTGGTGATGATTAAATGAGAAAATATGCTTTGTCATAAGACATAATAAGAAAACTACGAATTGTTCCATGAAAATGATTCTTGATCTTGCTGGCTTCAATTCTTTACATTGGTTTGGATTTTTTTTTAATTTATTTATTTGTTAGAGAGAGAGTGAGCGAGCACAGGCAGACAGAGTGGCAGGCAGAGGCAGAGGGAGAAGCAGGCTCCCTGCCGAGCAAGGAGCCCGATGTGGGACTCGATCCCAGGACGCTGGGATCATGACCTGAGTCGAAGGCAGCCGCTCAACCAACTGAGCCACCCAGGCGTCCCTTGGCTATTATATATGCACCATTCTCAATTGTTATAGCAGGTTTGAGAAGATACTAAGATAGATACTAAGATAGATACTTTGAGAAGATACTAAGAGAGATAGTCTCTCTTCCAAATTGTCCCCTTTGTTTGAAATAGATTTTTTTTGGTTATTTGCTTTTTTTATGGAAAATTAGTTGACATAGAATGTTACATTACTCTCAGGTGTATAATGTGCTGATTTGACAACTCTGTGTTACTCGGTGCTCACCACAATAAATGTAGTCACCATCTTCCAAGTTGGTCACTCCTGACAATCTTGGCTAGAATATTAAAGATTAGTTTACCTTTGCCTGTGTAACGAGTCACCTGCTTCTACCAACCTGTTCTGGTGAACTCCATAAAGTGGAATACAGAGTCTTTAAACCATTAATTCTCAGTCTGAGTTTCTAATTCTTAGACTCAAGCACCATATAAGATTTCCAAACCTTAGCTATCCATAGCACAAAAGGTATGTCTGATCGGATCCCCTTTTAAAGAGACTCCCATTCATTTTGCATTGTAGAAATCAAGATTCCCGCATCCCCGAGTTTCTAATGAACAGCAGGCAAAGGCATCAGACGCAGGTTATAAGAGGGCTAGATTCAAAGGAACAAGAGTGTAAGAACCCAGGACCAAAGGCAAAAGTCACTAGAGTACTTACACAAAAATACCCAAATCTATTCCTTCTAAAATAGATGAAAAAAAAAAAAAACAACTGTGAGCATATGTGGATCCAGTGCTCTCCAGTGAAAAAGATTCCAAAGTAATCCCTTCAGATTCCATGTCGGGAAGGTGTCAGTGTGAATAAGTCAGAGATTGGGTAAAAGGGGACCTTAAGAAAGGGAGTCACAAAGTGATATGCAAGTTAATGGATAGTGGCACTTAGGAGCTCCTTGAATTTTGAGCTTCCCATGTGGGACATAGGTACCTATGGACCAGGTAGAAAAAGGACCCACCAGCTCCTGTAGCTCCCACTCAAGAAAGGAAGGTAGCAGTGGGTATCTTTTCCCACCCCCAAACCCTGGATAGGAGGATCATTGCCTTTTAATGGAGATCTGGCCTTTACCTTGGTTCCCAACTGCCTATTGGCGAGCTCATCACTGGACTGAGAGAAGAAGATGGATGAGAAAGATGAGTAGAAGCAGCTGGGAAGAGATTTTTTTTAAACTTTATTTATTTATTCATGAGAGACAGAGAGAGAGAGAGAGGCAGAGGCAGAGGGAGAAGCGGTCTCCACAGGACTCGATCCCAGGACCCTGGAATCATGACCTGAGCAGAAGCCAGACACGTAACCGACTGAGCCACCCAGGTGCCCTGGGAAGAGATTTTTCATAAGACTATTGAATTGTTCTCTTTGCCAGATTCCATGCCAGGCAGATAATCAGCAACAAATTTAATTTCCCTTGCTCCTTTCTAATGAAGATATGCCATCTTTTGTAGAACATACAAGTTTTGGGGTTGTTGTTGTTTTTTAGATTTTATTTATTTATTGAACAGAGAGAGAGAGAGCACAAGTAGGCAGAGTGGCAGGCAGAGGGAGAAGGAGAAACGGGCTTTCTGCCGAGCAGGGAGCCCAACGCTGGGCTCTATCCCAAGACCCTGGGGTCATGACCTGAGCCGAAGGCAGCCGCCCAACTGACTGAGTCACCCAGGCGCCCCTAGAACATACAAGTTTAAGTAGGTGGGTTGTCTGGAGAGCTCACAAATTCTGCATAACCTCAAGATTTCCTTATGTGAGAGTCTTCCCATAGATTATCCACACCATCATCAACAATCGTAGCTAAAAAGGAAATAACAAAACCTGGATTCCACTCCCAAACAGGCATTCAGCTCTGCCCAAGGTGGTAAAAGACTAAGAGCCCCAAATGATCATGTGCTCAAATTATAAGACTTAAACTTGACAATGAAGCCCAAATAAGCATAACACCCTAAGACATTTTTCATTACTCCCTTCTTAAGTTCCACTGCTTTGCTGAACACAAAGCTCATCCACGTGTGGCTGGCAAAGAAAATACCTTCAAAGGCAGAGAAAGCTGAAGAGGGCTGTCTATGGGACAATAGGCTCAGCCATGGTAACTTCACACTCCAGATTGAATTTCAGAAGCAGGACAGTCAGGCACCACCAAACTGGGCCCAGTGTCGTGGCGATGGCTTCTCCCTCTCTAATCTGGCTCCATCTATGAGTCAAGAGAAAACCTGGAAATGTCAGAATCACCAAACATGAAGGCATTTCCGAGAGACCCAGGATGCCATCCTCAAACAAGAGCCTTTCCCTTTTCCCTTAATATCTACCCACCTTCAAAGAGTGATCACATTAAATCTCTCAAGAAGAACCTGACAGGATGTTGCAATGCTCCAGAGGAAAGTCCAGTAAATTTTCTCCCAAATAGGGAAACTTAGCTTTTTAGAGCATATCTCAAAAATCATATATCTACATAACCCTTTAATTGCAGACATTGACATTAGGAAATAAAATATACAGAGACTGCACCAATCTTGAGAAATGTCAGCCAGCCAGCAATTCATTCAGTAAATATTCAATTAAACCAAACATCGACATATAAAACACCCATGTGACAAGCAAAATGAGGAACAGAAAATAGTTAACAGACTCTGCCTTCAAAAACAAAGTCAAGGGGTGCCTGGCTCAGTTGGTTAAGTGGCTGCCTTTGGCTCAGGTCATGATCACAGGGTCCTGGGAGAGGGCTCCCTGCTCAGCAGGGAGTCAGCTTGTCCCTCTGCCTCTGCCCCTCCCCTTGACCACCGCTCAAGCTCTCTCTTGCTCTGTCAAAAATAAATAAATAAAACCTTAAAAAGGAGACTTACTCTTCTTTCCTTTCTGAGTCTCCAGGGCAATCTGTCTGTATATATACTTTCTATGTCTTCAATAAACTCTGCTCTCACTTTCTCTCAGCTTGTGTTTGATTTCTATCCTGTGGGAAGCCATGGACTCTCTCGGCTGGTCCTGTGGAATCCCACTCTGGGTCCTTGGACCCAGCCAGCCTGCATCAAAAAATGTGGACTGCAGGGGCGCCGGGGTGGCTCAGTCAGTTAAGCATCCAACTCTTGATTTCAGCTCAGGTCATGATCTCAGGGCGATGAGAAGGAGCCCTGCATCGGGCTTTGTGCTCAGTGGAGAGTTTGCTTGAGATTCTCTCTCTCCTTCTCCCTCTGGCCCTTCCCCCAACATGCTATCTCTCTCAAAATAAAATCAAAATCTTAAAAAAAAAAAAAAAAAAAAGCGTGGACTGCAGTACTACTCCGACTACAGTCCAGGACCTGCTGCTGCCCCACACCAGACTACTGTTCTGGCCAACAGAGGGAAGGGTGCAGAAATTAAGAGAATGCGTTTAGATATGTCCATAGCAATTTCACAGTCACCTATGTCTGTTGAGTCTAATAATAAGAATTAGGTGTCCTACCTCTTAAAAAAAAACAAACTCAAAAAAAAAAAAAAAGAAACCTAAGTCAAGACACATACAGAAAAACAAAAACAGATCAAAACCAAATTACCATAATATAAAGCAGAAAACAGGGGTACGTAGGTGGCTCAGTCGGTTGAGTGTCTGCTGTCAACTCAGGTCATGATCCCAGGTCCTGGGACTGAGGCCCGCATTGGATTCCTTGCTCAGTGGGGAGCCTGCTTCTCCCTCTTGCTCTGCCCCTCCCCCTGCTTGTGTGCTCTCTCTCTAATCAACAAATAAACAGGTAGAAAACACTACCTTCCCTGAGAGGGATACATATAAAGTGCCATACTCGTGTAAGTTCAGAGAAGGCTGAAATTATTGCGGGTGGAAGGGGTCAAGGAAAGCTTCACAGGGAAAAGAGTATCTCAGATGACCTTTGAAGGATGGGTAAGATTTCAACCTGAAAGATGGAAGAAAAGTGCATCCAGCTGGAAAGATTGGCCTAAGCAATGGATCTGAGGAGGCAAACACAGAAAACAAGACATTTTTCAGTCTGGTTGGAAAATAGGCTGCAAGGCATATAATGGGGGGGGGGGTGGAAAAATTAGCTATAACTCTTTTACAGATGGCCTTCAATAAGAATTTGGAATTTAGGGGCACCTGGGTGGCTCAGTGGGTTAAAGCCTCTGCCTTAGGCTCAGGTCGTGATCTCAGGGTCCTGGGATCGAGCCGCGCATCGGGCTCTCTGCTCGGCGGGGAGCCTGCTTCCCTTCTTCTCTCTCTGCCTGCCTCTCTGCCTACTTGTGATCTCTGTCTGTCAAATAAATAAATAAAATCTTTAAAAAAAATAATTTGGAATTTATATTGTAAATAATGAAAAGCCACTGACAGTTTCTGAGCTCAGGAGTGGCACAGTGAGACTTCAGAAGGTAGATTAGAGGAAAATGTAACCAGAGGCAAGAAGACCAGTCAGGATAGCAATATGATGGTGTAGGTAAAAAACAAAGATCTGGGGTTTCAGAGAGGAGATGAAGAGGAAGGGGTACCTAAATGTTAGGGTCTACAGGATTTGGTCATTGGTGGTCACGTGGGACACGGACATCGACGACCATCCCGAAATGTGTGTTCTGGGTGTCTGAGAAGACGGTCATATTATCAACAGAAACAGAATTTAGGGGTGACAAAGCCTGTGGAACCCCGAAATGCGTATGTTTGGTTGTCAGCTGGCAATGTGGGGCCAGTGCCAGGAAGACATGAAGGAGAAAACCTAAAGGTCTCATGCTGTCCTGTTACTTGGTCTCCCTGTGAATTTGCCATGGTTGATGCCTTTCCCCTTGAAATTATCCTCTTGGGTTTCCGGACAATACTCTTTCCTTGTTTTCCTCCTTCCTCTGTGGCAACTCCAACCTAGGCTCCAAGAGCTCCTCTGCTGCTACTTGTCCCACAAGCATTTCCACAGAGCTCCAGCCTTTGTCCTTTTCTCACTCTACATCCTGTCCCGGAAAGGTTCGTCTGCCTGTTGCTTATCTTCACCTCCATGCAGAAGGCTCCTGAAGAAGGCAGGGGTCGGGGAGCACAGACTCTGAAATCAGCCAGGCTCAAACCCCAGCTCCTTGCTGGACACGTCATGTTGGACAAGTCACATATCCTGATCGTCCTCATGCATAACATGTGGTGAGAGTGTTGTGAAAAGGATCTAAGGAGAGGATTAAAAAAGAATCTAGCACATTCTGTATTACTGGGCCGGATTCTATATTATCTGTATTCAGAAAATACAGAATACAGATCATGCACAATCTGACACAGATAATCACCATTTGCTGGGGACTTATTATTCAGACAAGTCCTCAGTAAATGGTAATTATTATCAACCAAATTTGTAACTGGAAATCTAGTCTCTCTCCTGATAGCCAGGTCCAAATAGTTGTCAGATGGGAAGGAGTCCCAGAAGTCCCAAAGCAAACCCACCATTTTCTTACCTCCCACAACCCTTTGTTACATTCATCCAGTCATCCAGATTAGAAGCCTAATGGGACCCGTCCCATATCTCTCCCACCCTCCTGCCGCCCACATCTATTTCTTATCAAATCCTCTAAGACAAAATTCCAAGTGATTCAAAAAGGCATAGAAGACCCATTGTTATCTCACCCCCACTCCCCTGTCCAAGCTCATTTCCCACCACTCCCTCTCCTGCCCCGTGTGCTTACATGTTCTGCCCCAGCGTCACACTCACAACGACCAAGTAATCTAATATAAACGTCTTTACCCATTTCTTTCCTCTGTTTGGAGCGTCCTTCTTCCAAATGGCCATGCCCAATTTGGATAATTCCTACTTGCTTTTTAACACTCAGCTTGTGTCACTTCCCTGGGAAGCCTTCCCTGGCTCCACAGCACGGTAGGATGCCTTTCTCTCTGCTTCTATAACAAAGTGTGCACTCCTATTGTGCTACTTGCCACATTAGGATTTTGACTTGCTTGTCTCTCTTCTCTAATAAATTGTAAGGAACTTACAGGCAAAAACCGTTATCTTATTCATTGCTTGACTCCCTCCTTCTGGATCTAGCACAATACATAGCACATAGAAGGTCCTTAAATGATTTCTTATATAAATGAATAGCTGAGTAATCCGACAAAGCAAGATAGTCCTAGATGCTTCATGCTCTCCCCTCCCTTTCTGTCCACATGCTTAATCATAAAATTCATGTAGCTTGCCTTCAGTTCAAAAGTTTTTCTGATTTTGGGACGCCTGGGTGGCTCAGTTGGTTAAGCAGCTGCCTTCGGCTCAGGTCATGATCCCAGCGTCCTGGGATGGAGTCCCACATCGGGCTCCTTGCTCGACGGGGAGCCTGCTTCTCCCTCTGCCTCTGCCTGCCACTCTGTCTGCCTGTGCTCGCTCGCTCTCTCTCCCTCTCTCTCTGACAAATAAATAAATAAAATCTTAAAAAAAAAAAAAAAGTTTTTCTGGTTTAGTCCATGCCTCTGTAACAATAACCAATCGTTTTCTATCCTATTATCCAAGATACATATTTTTTAAAGCTAATGGGTGGTTTTTATTTCCTTCTTGGTGATTTTCTGCATTTTCCAGATGTTGCTTTCTCAATCTATACCAAAGTAGTCACCTGACAAAAATTAGGACATGTAAAGGAAAGCCTGAAAGAAGTTTAAGTCCACAAATATTATTAGACTCCCTTTAATTCAAATAGTTGAGTAATGTGGTGCCTAAAGATTAGCATTCAGAATACCAAACTGCCATTTTCTTGGGTGTTGGCGGGGGGAGGCATATAGTAATTTCCAGGTGACAAGATATTAAAAAGGAAAAAAAAAAACAATATTTTTAAAGCACATCCTCCTAATTCAAAGATGACAGGTCCTACTAATAAGGGGATGAAAATAAAGCCATTTCCCAGTTATCACAGTAAAACTACAAGACCAGTCTTGGATGTCCATCCAAGTGGTTTTTCTTCAGCCTCATAGGGTCAGCATCTCTACCCTTTAATTGTCCTTGTCTTGACCTTCAGGAATAGCCTGCCGGAAAGCATTTTATCCTGCCATCACCTTCCTGGGTTCCTACCCCCTGACTTACTCCCAACAGACACCTGGACTCTGGGCCTGAGCAGTCTCCCCCAGTGTCTGAATGGACAGCCTCTTTGTATGCTGGGCTTCCTCTAGCACTCTGGAGCGGACACTGTACTCCAGAGTTCTAGACTTTTTGATGAAAAGTTCTCTTCCAGGTTGAGAGAATGAATCACAGAAAAGGAAAACCCTCAAGAACTAGAGGCTCAAAGATCCGTGACTTAGACAATGCTGCCATCCTCTGGCCAAAAATAAAAGTACTCCTGGTCCATTTCTTTGAAAAAAATGGGTGGGATTTTGATAGGGATTGCATTAAATGTGTAGATTGCTTTAGGTAGCATAGACATTTTCACAATATTTGTTCTTCCAATCCAGGAGCATGGAACATTTTTCCATTTCTTTGTGTCTTCCTCAATTTCTTTCATGAGTACTTTATAGTTTTCTGAGTATA
>PISX010009735.1:0-74176 GCA_004024625.1 Mellivora capensis | reverse complement strand
TCTATTCATATCTTCTGCCCATTTTTTGATGTGATTATCTGTTTTGCATGTGTTGAGTTTGAGAAGTTCTTTATAGATCCTGGATATCAACCTTTTGTCTGTACTGTCATTTGCAAATATCTTCTCCCATTCCATGGGTTGCCTCTTTGTTTTGTTGACTGTCTCCTTTGCTGTGCAGAAGCTTTTGATCTTGATGAAGCGTTTCAACACTCCCCTGGTGCCCTCTACTTTATTAGGGCACACATCTGCTAATATTTGACTCACTACCTTCACTTAAGCAATAGAATAGATTTAATCAGTTTGGTTATTGCCACAAAAATAGACTGACACTTCAATTACATTCCATCTGTATAATAAAGGATTGTTATGCTGTATAGATAAAAATGTGTGAATTTTTGTCTGTGTGAGTTAACCAAATATAATTCTCATACATCTTTCCATAATACTTCTTTTTTATTTTTGCTGAGAAATATTACTATCTTTAAATCTTTTCCCACTCAATGTTTATTATTACTAGAGATGACAGATTTCCATTGTCCTTTTCTAGAAGAATACAGAGAGGCATGCAGTGGACAAGCAGGTAATTTTGAATGATGAACTTAGGCTATGACTGTGGACTAAAGCTGACAACAGAGCTTCTCAGTTATCTCTTGAGCATTTTACCTAAACTGTGGTTCTCAAAGTGCAGGCTGGGCCCCCAGGGGTCCCTGATATCTTCCAAGGAGGCCAGCCATCAAACTATATTTATAATAACAGGAAGATTTTATTTGTCTACTTCACCATCATTGTCTCTTAAGTCTCCCATGGAGTTCTCCAGGACCCACGACAGTGTAAGGGCACAACTGGCCACATGCAGAAGCCAACAGCAGAGTCTGGCTGTCTTATGTCAAGTGAGACATTAAGGAGATTTGCTAAATTCTAAAATGAAATCACTCCTCTTCTCACTAAAAGATTTTTTTTTTAAATAACAGTCTTATTTTACATAAAAAACATGCATATCAATTCCTGCCTTGTTGATTTTAGCCATTTTTTAAAATAAAGACAGTGTGGTGTGTCTATATACTATGGAATATTACTCAGCCCTAAAAAAGAATGAAATCTTGCCATTTGCAATGACATGGATGGAACTAGAGAATATAATACTAAGTGAAATAAGTCACGTGATTTCACTCATCTGTAGAATTTAAGAAATAAAACAAATGAACAAAGAGGGGAAAGAGAGAGAAGGAGAAATCAAGACTGATTCTTAATTACAGAGAATAAAGTGATGCTTGTCAGGGGAGTGGGGAGGGGGGGAATGGGTGAAATAGGTGATGGGGATGAAGGAGTGCATCTGTCCTGATGAACACCAAGGTGTTAAACAGAAGTGTTGAATCACTATATTTACACCTGAAACTCATATTACATTGTATGCTAACTAGAATTCAAATAAAAACTTAAAAATATGCATGTTGACATGTAATGTGTTCATTATTATTTTCAAAGTATTATAAAATAAAAATTATTATTTTAATGTGAATAATTTTTAAAAACCTTTCTTAGCTTTAATTGATAATTTGAAAAATGTCAGAAAGTATAACCACTATAAACAAAGGCTTTGTGAGGTCCTCATTAATTTTCTTAGAGTGTAAGGGAACTTCAATCGCCTACCCCCCGCCCCCCAAAATTGAGAACTATTGATCTAGACTCACTTTATTTAAAGTAGAAAAAGGCTCTTGGTCCACCCCACTCCTCACTGCTAATCACTTTCTCTTCCAGTATGGAATAGAGTTGAGCATGGATATGAGTGGTCTGAGTTGCAATCCTAGCTTAGTAATTAATGGTAGAATAACCTTGGGCAGCTAACTTCAATTCTGATTTCAGCTTCCACACCTGCGGATGGAGAAAATAATACTCACCTGGTGGGATCATTGAATATTCGGGGCGAAGACAAGTGTCTTACACTGTGGCATGCAGATAGCAGGTTATCCTCTCAATACGTGCTTTTCACTATTACTGTTTGAAATGAACTACAAAAGGAAATAGAAAATTGAATGCTTTCACTTGAAATGAGCGGATTTGAAAGCATTTCAGATCTGTGAAGACAAATTGTCCTTAGCAAATATTCTAATCTAAGGTGTGATTTTGGTTCTGCATTTTGTAGTATTAATAGTTACAGCTATGATTTTTTCTTATATGCTTAGAATGTGCTAGAAAATGTGCTTTTTCTTTCTTTCTTTCTTTCTTTTTTTAACCTTTGAATTTAATCCTTATTGCTATGCTACAAGTAGGAGTTATTTTAAAGATAAGGATCTTCGTAGAAATTGCTATTTTCAAGGTGAAAATCTTGAGGCTCAGAGAGATTTGAGTTTTTTTCACCAAGTTACTCTGAAACTGGCTTTGGATTTGGTTTTGAAAGTAGCAAGGTCTTTAAGTGAAATAATTTAATTATGTGGTCCTCCATAACCCATACAAAATGATTTTAATTTGGGATATCTTTCCCAAAAGTTAGGCGCATCTCATTTTTGTTACTATAACTATACCATCTCATAGACTTCCTTTTTTTTTTTTTTTTAAAGTGATAGAGAGCATGAGCAGGAAGTGTAGAGGTAGAGGGAGAGAGAGAATCTTAAGCAGGCTCCATGCCTCATGTGGAACCAAAAGTGGGGTTCGATCTAATGATCCTGAGATCATGATCTGAGCTGAAATCAAGAGTCAGACACCAACCGAGTCACTCAGGCGCCCCTATGGACCTCCATTTTAAGGCTATTTTCCATGAATGACATTCTAAGGTGATATTTTTCTTTAAGGAGAAGAAACATTTTGTGATGTAAATTATAATATTTAAATTAATCCACTTGGCCAGTATTATGAGTATTAGAATTTCTCAAAAAAAAAAGGCTTTCCATCTATTTGTATTAACACTGAAAAAAACCCATATTGTCATGCTTCTGCTCTTTGCCTTTCTGTGATCTTTAAAATTTACAACACCCATGGTTTTAGAATAAAGCTTTCATTCACTATGAACCATAAGAACGTTAGAGACTTAAAATGGAGACATCAAATGAACATAACAGTTACTAATACTTCACTGTGCCGTATAATAAACACTCCGACTATAATCACTTCTTAGTTATTTCAAAGCTCATTCCTCAAAACGTTGACACTGGACATCTTCTACTTTCCATATATTCAAAGAACATAGAATTATGGTTGCAACAAAATATGTCAACAAATGAAAGCAACTATCATTTATCAGTGCATATGAACTATTTTTGTCCAAGGTCAGCCTCAGGAAGGGGACAGAGTTCAGACACAAGTCACTCAGGTCTTTCAGTAAGTGGTAGCTGGGTTGGCATGTTTTCCTGGTGAAACACTGAGAGGCAGAGATGGAGACGCCCAAAGGCCTCAGCTTGACACCTCCCACTGTGAGATGCCCACAGCTGTGATACACACTGCCTCATGACGAGGCTGATGGAGACCAGAGCTGGCTAACTTGCCGGATTTCTCCTGCATTTAACTTCTTCAACAGAGAAATGGGGGCAGAACAAGGAATCTGTCAAGTCTTCTACTTTAAGGGTATTTTTGCACCTATTTTTAAAGTAAATAATAACCAAAAATATGCAAAGACCTTGTTCCATCCTATCCTAGCCGTGAGGAAAATAAACAGCATTTTGGATCTGCTTACTCAATGGAAAATGCTAGAAAGACTTCCTGCTTGGCTATTCTATATCTCTGGGATACCAAGCACCTTCTCTATGGTACATCTTTGCTTCAGAGGAAAGAGAAATGTCCAAGAAAAGAAGTCGCATTTAAAAATGAAACCTAAATCTTTCAATGTCTTAGAAGAAATATTTTGAAGGAGCTTTGTTTGATGAAAGTATTCACTCACTATGTAACCTTAAAATTTGAATTTTATTCATCATAATTAAAGAAATAGTTCACTCGATTATGTTAATAATGAAAATAAAGTTGCCCCATACATTTCATTAATAGAGATAATACCTATATTCTTTAACTATTGACTAAATAATACTACATTTACTGAGAATGTTCTGGACTAAGGCCCTAATAATATACTACCTGAATTAAACCTCTAGACAGGGGCGCCTGGGTGGCTCAGTTGGTTAAAGCCTCTGCCTTCGGCTCTGGTCATGATCCCAGGGTTCTGGGATCGAGCCCCACATCGGGCTCTCTGCTCAGCGGGGAGCCTGCTTCCTCCTCTCTCTCTGCCTGCCTCTCTGCCTACTTGCAATCTCTATCTGTCAAATAAATAAATAAAATCTTTAAAAAACAAAACAAAACCTCTGGACATACAAGGTAGATAGGGGAGTCAATAATTTACCTAGTTGGTGGTGAACTAGGATTTGAGACAGGATCTCCAAATCCAAAGCCCCCATTTGCTGGTGCTCCTTTGTAAGTTGGTAAAATACATAATTTCTTGTCCTTGTGTTTTAAGGAATCCCAGTCTATGCGTTTATTCATCTCTGTCTCTCTCTCTCAGGGCTCTGATCTGGGTGATAAGGAGGTTTGAGTCCCAGTTCCAAGTCTACTGTTTGGTTAAATCACTCACTAGCTTTCAGCCTCAGTTTTTGTAAGCAATTAATTCATGTGATCTGAAGGCATGTAACTTCTACACTAAGCAGCATGTAACTCTCCCCTCCTCCTCCTGCTTGCCCTCCCCCTGCCTCCTCCTCTCCCAGATATATGAAAGGCCAAATAAGCAAAGAGAATAAAAATTCAGCCTTCGATAAACCACTTAGCATCATATGTTAGGCAATTTTAACCTGTGAAGAGCTTTTAGACAAACAATTAGAGACACAGGAATGCTAGAAGGAAGAATACGTACTTGAAAATCTAATGATTTTGAAGCCTTGTGAATATGATCTCCCTGCTGAGAGAGTCACTTTCTGAGGGGGAAAAGAGAAAAACTCACCAGGTTCTCAATAGCTCATTTATTTATCTGCTATTTTTAGTTGCAGGTTTATATATTTCAGATGAAGAGCTAATAATAAATATTCTGTGTGTTCACAAACTTGAAGTAATAATGACACATATTCTCTTAAAAATGAACGGGTGTTCTAAACAATAAAGAAACATCTGTCTGCTCTATTTTTCAGTAATTTTTCTTTCTTATAGAGAGATCCAGATCACATAAATTTATTTTGATATGAAATGGGGAAGGAGAAATAAACTCTTAGTAACCTGGACACATTGAAGCAATGCCTTAAATCCTGAACTCTACACCTGAAACCAATGGTGTACTATATGTTGGCTAATTGAATTTAAATATATATAAAGACAGATCCCAATTCAGCTCCCACCTGTTAATCATTTCATGGACATTTATCAAGCTCCAATGTTTAAGATATAGCCCTATACCCAATTTAGCAGTTTTCCAAGCTTTGTCTCCAATTATTTTCCTGCACATACCCTGCTAGAGTCCACCAGTTTACTAAAGAGCACAGTCTTTATAATGCACGGGGTTTTCCTCATATCTTTTCATCTGCTCCCTGAATTTTTTCCATCAATGTTCTTCCCCAACCATCAAGAACTAATTGAACCAAGGCTCCTCTCCCCATAGCAAGTGTTTCCCTCTTCTGGTGAAATCTCTATAATGAAAATGATATTTCTACCAGAATTTTAGAATGTGCATGTGTGTCTTTTCCTTCCAGTTCTGATGTGGGTGCATGAGTATCTTACTCAATTTGTGTTCCACACTTATCTCTTGACATATAGCTGATACTAAGAAACTGTTTGTTGTTTGGCACCAGAACATTTTGTATTTTATGTAATGTAGATCTGTAATTTTCTTTTCCAGTGATTGTGTTTCAGAAAGAAAACCTGTGAGTGATTTATTCAATACAAAGAAAATTTAAGAGTTAAATCTAGGCACACAATGATATTTTATGTTTCTGAAAGGCTGTTACTTCTCTTAAGGTTTTTATGCCAAGATAAAAAAGAATTTTAAATTAGAGCATGATCTGCATTTTTGTAGTTCTCTGCTATCAAAATATCAAATTTCATTTTCTGATAATTGTAAGTGTAAAGACATAAAGCAGCCCCAAAGCTTTTAAGAGAGGAAAATTCCTAATGTGTGCATTGTGATTAATGATGGAATGCTGCTTAAAATTAACCAAATAATGTCATCAGAAAAATGGATTCATTTTTCTTCAAAAGCAGAGATTCACCTGCCCCTCCAAACAAGGAGACTCAGAGAAGTTAAGGGTGCTGGGATTTTAATACATCAATATGAACAGGGGCTTGGGGTACCGTTCCAGGGTAAGGAACCCTGGTCATCTGCTCACTCAACAGTTTCAAACAAATACTATTTTTAAAATAAGTCATACTACAAAAAAAGTTTTGGAAACCATGGTCCAAAGAAATCGTTCTTACAAATGTGACACACAATTCTCATGGAAGAAAGAAAAAGCAAGAGCTATAAAATAAAGGGAGCAAGAGAAGCCCATTGGAAGAGCCATGGCATCATTCCAAGAAGAATCTCAGGCCCCATTGGTGTTCTAGACTCTAAGAAACTTAATTAAATGTTTCTTACAGAAGCAGGCTATAGTGTGAGCAGGTCCATCAGATTTGCACAGTAAGTGGGAGAGATGGCAAAGAGCTGATTAGGATGAAGGCAACTGCTCATAGATGCTGTCAACTCTGTGCTCTGTGGTATAATTAATGGCATCTCTACTGCAGGTAACTCTTCATGGAGATATCATGATCCCACACAATTCATCCCTTTTTGGTGTAAAGTTCTAGGAAGTTTTTTTAAATTTATTTTTAAGTTTTTATTTATTTATTTGACAGAGAAAGAGAGAGAGGGAACACAAGCAGGGGGAGTGGAAGAAGAAGAAGCAGACTCCCCGCTGAGCAGGAAGCCGGTGTGGGGCTCCATCCCAGCACCCTGGGATCATGACCTGAGTGGAAGGCAGATACTTAACTGACTGAGCCACCCAGGTGCCCTGTAAAGTTCTATGAGTTAAAAAACACACATCATTGTGTCACCCCCATCCTAGACTAGAGGAAGAACAACTGTTCAGCTCCACCATCTCCCCAAATTCCTTCCTATTCCTTGTGGTCAAATGCTTCCTAAGTCCCAGCCCCTGGCAGCCATTGATTTGATTTCTATCCCCTAAAATGTTGCCTTTTCTAGAATGTCATGTAGGTGGAATCATGTAGCCTGTACCTTTTTGTGACCTGTTTCTTTCACTTGGCCTAATATGTTTGACAGTCATCGACACTGTTGTGTGTTTAGCATTTTTCCTTCCTTCTTTTATTGTGGGGTGGTGTTTCACTGTATGGATGTAGACAGATTTTTTTTTTTTTTTTTATAAAACCCATTTACCAGGCGAAGACCATTTGGGTTGTTTTTACTTTTTGGTAAATATCAATAAAGCTTCTATAAACATATGCCTACAGATAATCATCAGAAATTAAAGTTTTGTCTTGCCTTGGGTAAGTACCCAAGAATGAAGTTAATAGGTAGTATGATGACTTTATAAGTCAGTCAGAGAAAGACAAATACCACATGATTTCACTTGTGCGTGGAATCTAAGAAGAAAAACAGAAGAACGCAGGGAAAGAGAAGGAAAAGTAAAATAAGATGAAAACAGAGATTGAGGCAAACCATAGGAGACTCTTAACTATAGGGAACAAACAAGGTTGCTGGAAGGGAGGTTGGTGGGGGGATGGGAGAATTGGGTGGTGGGAATTAAGGAGGGCACTTGATGTAATGACCACTGGGTGTTATCTGAAACTGATGAATCACTAAATTCTACCCCGAAAACTAATAATACAATATATGCTAACTAAACTGAGTTTAAATAAAGAATTAAAAAAAGAAACAGATAAACTGGTTTCTAACCTGGATTTACCACTTTCCATTCCACCAGCAAGGTATGAGAGCCCCAATTGCTCCACATCCTCAACAGTATCTGATGTTGTCATTTTCTGCTCTCAGTTCATTTTAGACGTTCTACCAGGTTTGTAGTGCTATTCTGTCTTGGCTTATTTTCCTTTTAATTTGTAAAGATACTATTTTTCTTCCTTTTTAAGTTTCTTCTAAAATTAAAATCTTAATTTAGATTCTATCTTGGTGCAAACCATATTCATGAAACATAATGCATAAATTAGACTACCTATTTTTAAGTTTTTTAAAAAATATTTTATTTATTTGAGAGAGAGCAAGCAGGGAGAGGGGTTAGAGGGGGAGGGAGAAGCAGATTCCCCGCTGAGCAGGGAGTCTGAAGCAGGGCTGGATCCCAGGACCCGGAGATCATGACCTGAGCAGAAGGCAGACGCTTAGTCCCTTAAGCCACCCAGATGCCCCTAGACTATATTTGATGCTAACTTTGGATGCCATCTCTAAGAGAAAGGTAATGTCACCCACCATAAGTTTTCATTCATTCTCGCCTTCATTTCACAACTACTTGTGGAGTACATACTGGCTTTGAGGGTTTTTAAGTCTTGTTTTATTATTTAAATTTTTTTCATAAAATGCTTTTATTCAATGGGGAAGCCAATTAAGAGTATGTAGACATGGGAGTCCAGGAAGTGATGTCATAATATTATAACTGTTAAACTCTTCTAAAATATATACATAGGTATTCAAAATTTATGTCTCTGTTTGCTATGTACATGAAGTGTATAGTACAATTATCTGAGATGCGGCACTATGTTAGTATTTGTCTCTCTGTGTCTGATTTATTCACGTAGACTGATACTGTCAAGGTCCATCCATGTGGTTGTGAAAGGCAAGATTTCATTCCTTTCTATAGGTAAGGAGTATTCCATCGTGCATATATGCTACCTCTTCTTTACCCATTCATCCATGGATGCACACTTCAGTTCTTTCCATATCTTCGTTGTTGTAAATCATGTTGCCGAGGACATAGAGGAGTGGGCTCCTGCTGGTTCTACGAGGTGCTGCTTAATTGCTTGGGTAATCAGGGGTGAACGAAAGAAGAATAAAGACAAAACAGTCACAGTCTTGTTCTCAGGCTGTTGGGGGAAGGCAGACCATCGTCAAATAAATTTTACAGAAAGAGAGAGAAATTGAGGAAGGGAATGAAAAGCAATGTGAAGACGAATAAAGCCAGAGAAACGGATCACAAAGTAAGGGATGCTACGTGGGAAAGTATGTCCTGGTAGGCCTTGGTGAGGGTAGAGAGCTGAATGAAATGAGGCACACAGCTGTCTGAGGGAAAAGCAGCCCAGGGAGAGAGCATCAGCCAAGACAAAGGCTCGAAGCGGGAGTGTGCTGCACGCTGGACAGACAGCAGACGCACGGTCATGGCTGCGCAGAGTAAGCAGGGGAGAAGAGCCGGGAAAGAACCTTTCAGCTTCCACTGAGAAGAAATGCGGGGCTGAGCTCGGCCACGTGGTCTTTAATGCCTCGACGCACTCTAAGATTCCACAAAATGATTTCATTATAATTTTGGAATGAAATTATAATTTTGAAATCTGGCTTAAATAGCATTTAACTGCTAACTTAAATTTTTATAATAGCTTAAAGGCCCACCACACACACACACACACACACACACACACACACGAGGTCAGAAGATTCTGTATAATTTTATACACGTAATTTCATGTTAATTTAATCTATGTTTTAACAAACTTTCTGAGAATTCTGAAATCTTTTGTTTCTACCTTGGAAAATAATTGCCTTTGCATTTCTTCATGGAGCAACTATAATGCTTACTTAAAGCACACGGAGAATCTAAGAAGAGACAGTATACAAACTGGAAATCAAACTGTGTGAAAGCAAAAAAACAAGCTAGCATAGAAAACTCAGCGGTTTAGTCTTACTTTCTCTGAAGGTTTCATTAAATGTTAAGGTAACATTTTCCTTTTAATGATGATCCTAGTGGCTACCTGAGTTCTTTTCTACTTAGTATCCTTTGACAAATAAGAGAAACTGTTATCCAAGGCATGTTTGATTATCCCTTGGACATAGTGTGTAATGCGATTATCTGCTGGTTGAACGTGAAGCCTTCTTGCCTCTTAGCACTGACAACTGCTACCATTTGGAAACCTTGTAACTGATGACGTGAAAGAAGATTCCAAAGTGAATGATGCATTGCTAAGAGTGTCATTTCAAAATAAGGTGGCAAGGGCATGGAGGAAGTAGGGCCTATGCCCTCTCTTGTTTCAATTCTGGGAATACCACAAACTTCTGACTTTTTGTCTATAGTGACTGGACCACCTCCTGAAATACATCCTTCTGCTTTGGACTGAAATAATGAAACATCTATTGGCTAAGTGGCCAATTCTACATTAGTCAGTCAGTTTAACTTTGTCAGCACCAATCATGATTCCTTCAAAATGAGTTGCATGACCTGGTGGCTTTTGCCTTTATAAGCCTGTACTCCCCATGTGCAATTCCGAGCACCTCAACTTCAGTCTACTGTGCATCTAAGACCCCAAATACAGGCTTTGGGTTGGTCAGCAGCCTCTTCTTCTTGGTCAACAACTATTTTTAAAGCGTTGGAAAATAAGGGAGTCTTTCAGGACCTGGAATAAAACAATTCTCCATTATTGAGGAGGGAAATGCCTAGAAAGCACCAGATCAGTTGGTTGGGAAGGTTGAAAAAGGAAATGATAAGCACAAGATCTGCACCTCCTTCTCTGTCTTTACTGTGCAGGAGGTGGGAGGCAGTACCCCAAGATAGGAAAGAAGGCAATATTGTCCTACCTCATCATAAACGTATCTCTAGACAAACTGTATTTTTATAGCAGGAGAGTCATTACCCTATTGCTTCTAGCAATAGGTACCTGGTCTAACTAAACTTGCCTCTGATAAATACACATGGAACCAACTGATTTATGGAGTGTCCATCTCTGACAAATGTCACAAATGGATGGACCTGTCTGAGTCTAAAATGGAGATTTTTTTCATGAACAAAAAGGGGTCTCTTCTTTGAAATTCATGTCCTCATGTATGTAATTTAGAGACTCTGTGTGTTGACCTGGCCCATAGTGCATCCTAAAGTGGCAAGAAATGAACTAGACAGAGCCTCAGGGACAGTTTTGGATATCTCCCTGCTTTTCTTGGGCTACACAATTACTTGTTTCCTGGAAACCACATTGTATCTCTGTGGAGTCACAGACTGCGCTAAGAGCATGGAGGACAATTCAGAAATACCAAGCCATACTTGTTTACTTCTGCCACATCACACAGATGTCAGCTGGCTGAAGAATGCTTTGAAAGTTGATCAGAGCCTTTTCTGTATAAAAGTGATAACTGAATTTGAGTCTCAAGTACAAAATGCAAGAGTTACAGAAACAGATAGGCTCAGGAAATGCAAATATAGTATAATTTATGAATGGTCAGCAATGTTTTAAACAGAATAAAGTTAGATGTATAAATAGAGGACAGCTGATTGCTATTTAATTGCTATTTAGAAGCAGTATAATGCTGTAATGTTGATATGATCTGTAAGGGAATGTGATTTTTAATGTTAGGAGAAACAAAATAAAAGAAAAACACACCTGTCAGAAAATATGACATCCATCAAGGCTTATCATTGATTTTGGATTATTTTGTATAGGCTTCCAAAGCATAGGTAATGCAAAATTTACCAATTGTCAAAGGGACAGTGGATTTAATAATCATGTATTACTTGAGGATGGATGCATGCCTTTGGCCTTTGGCAATTATAAGAAAGTGACTACTCTCATTGCTTGGAAGAAGCTATTGGAAACATCTACCTTCTAAGATGTAAGCAGATGGACACATAATTTGCTAAGGGAGACACCTGTTTCTTGGATGCTCTCCATCCTGGGGAGTATGAGCCCTCAAAAGGGTCTTTCAGGGTGGGTCTCGTTTTTGAAAGGCAGAGATAAGTCTCCTAAATATGGACACAGATATGAGGGGGCTCATTCTCAGGGATTCATGAGCCAAAGGGCCACCTTTGAGGGCTGTTCAAATTTATCCAGCCCGTGTCTTTCTTTCCTTCTCTGACACTGGCGGAAGTGACAATTGGGCATTTCAATCAGAATAGCAAACCTGGCAGGATACGGGAAAAGCAGAAGCCCTTAGAGCTGGTAGGGAAGGCACCATTTACTCCAGACTCCAAAATCAAGAGGGCTGCTTATCTGGGAGACTGGAAGGAGGGTGACCCTTAAGGTAAGTGGTAGGGAGCAGGGATGGCAGGTGTTTTTTTAAACACCCAAAAATAGAAAGGAGGAGACTTTTGAATGCTATATGAGATATATATTTTTTTAAACTTTAGACCCCTTTAGCTAGGGATATTTAATACATACTATAAAGGTTTGGGGAAACTGCAAGAATTCAGGAAAAAAAAAAGATCACTTGCCTAGTTCCCACCATGCAGCATCATCCTCAACTCCACAAAATGTTCTAAGGCTATTTTGGGTTTTCAGAGTCCTACTTTTTGGTTAAAAAAAAGAAAAAGGAAAAGGAAAAGAAGGGAAAATAAAAGAAAGGAAAAGGTACTGCAAGCTCCTTCCAGGAGTTCTTCACACATAGCAAAAAGGATGCTCAAGGAACCAAGTTGTAGAGGACAGAAGAAGACTAGCCTATTGGGATCTCAAGCACAGCAGAGCAATTGCTGGAGGCAGAGAAAGGTGAACAGACATCTTCCAACGTAGGAATGAGAAGCTAAATCACATTCAAACTACAACATAAGCCATAATTGATAGTTTTAAACAAAGTCTCCCACAGAGGATTACTGAACTGGCATTTTCCGAAGAAGGAACTCGCGTGTGTGGTACATGAAGCCCCACCCCTCCATCTCAGTGTGAATCAGGCTGCTCTCTTGCCAAGAGATGTGCAAGATTAGGGCCTGTTTTTGCTGAAGACAAAGGAAATCCGTCCCGTCACAGCACTCCTTAGCTGTGTTCTGGTCTCGGTGCAACTGTGACTTCCCAGATGTCAATGTGGTCAGTGCCTAAAGAAGTTTCCTTAGGTGGTCAGGGAATCTTGTAGCTGGCTCTGTAGATGCAACTGGCTGAATCTGAATGCAAGGACTTCTTTTGCTACTTAGTCCCCTCACTCATCTTCCCAGTGACCTCAGTGGTACCACCACTCATGGATGTTCTGGGTTAAATAGACAGAGCTCATGGTCCTGTTTAACTCTCACTGCCAGGGAGTCCTGATCTTGACTTCCGCACACGTCTCCTCCCACTGCCTGGATACAGGTTCGGCCTCTCCCCTCCCCACTCCCCCACTCACCTCAAGTGTGCCCCTCCTGGCATCCCAGATTCCAGTCTCCCTTTGCTCTAAGGAATTCTTTTTACAACTTTATAAATGAGCTCTCTTCAAATATCACTTTTAGGAAGACAATTCTACATATATTTTCTTTAAGAGCTCCCTATTTCTTCAATGCCTCTGATTACTCCTGCAGAATGACAATAAAACTGGATGTCTAGCCACTTGACAAAACTCAACTAGGCCATTGTGGTATAACGAGCTGGATCTGAAGACCACCGCCAGGTTGCTTGATCAGAAGAGAGTGTTTATTAAAGCTGTGAGCACTGCATAATCCAGGATGAAAAGCCTGCTATCCTCCTTCTATAGAAAGTGAATATGCCCAATTATGCTGATTTTTAAAATTTTATTTATGTATTTACATTTTTTAAAGTCCTTCCTTTCTGTAAGGAATCAGCCTCTAGAAGCACAGAGTATTATAGCTATTTTCTATCATGTGTTTCCTAGAAGTATTAATGGGGCATTTGGCCCAGAGCAATACAATTCTGACTAATAAAAATGCCTTTGGAGATAAAGATCAGATCCTGAGAAAGCCTCCCAATTTATATGTCTGTGCCGACACGCACTAATTGAATTGGTTTTGTTAATTACATGCCATCAAGATGATATGAGTTTAGATGAAAGTGTATTTTACAGAGTAAGATGGAGCATCCAGGGACATCCATTCCGACAATCCTTCAGAGGTTTCTGTGCCACTGTTGACAACAAATTTAACTCAGTTTAAAGGAGGTCTGTCGTGGCAAAGAATGTTCTTGAAACTTCGAAGAGACTATCAGGTATCTTATGAAGATCAAACTTCGCCTCCGGGAAACTGAAGTCTTTTCCCTCTGCTGCCTTTGGTAGGTCCAGGTTTAATGTGAATTTAATTAACATTAAATTGGGGGTTTTATTGGGGGTTCATTTATCTCCAACAATTCTTTCATCATGTGAATCCTATTCAGAGACTTGATTCCATGATACCCTAAAGAGCAAATCTTCAGTCCCATGAAGTGAAGCAAGGACTGAAAATGTCCAGTTACTATGAAAGTGTGACATCGAGTGTGATGCTTTCAAAGCAGAAGAAAATCTAACAGAGATTCAGTATAATGAGAGGACAGTGCATGCTACCTCAGATTAGCTTTTAAATTCTACATAAATAAAATCTGCCCTGTGTAAAGATTATTTATTTAGAATCAGCTAATATTTACTGACCGTTAGCTGTGTATACTGAGAATTTACATAAAGCAGGGCACCTGGGTGGCTCAGTTCATTAAGCATCCAACTCTTGGTTTTGGCTCAGGTTATGATCTCATGTCATGGGTCAAGAGATTGAGCCCTGCATTGGGCTCTGTGATCAGTGGGGAGTCTACTTGAAATTCTCCCTCTCTCTCCCTCTGCACCTCCCCCAAATCACACACACATGCTCTCTCTCTCTCTCTCAAATAAACAAATCTTTTTTTTTTTTAAGATTTTACCCAACCCCTCCTTTTTTAAAAAAGATTTTATTTATTTGATAGGGATCACAAGTAGACAGAGAGGCAGGCAGAGAGAGAAGGCAAAGCATGCTCCCCACCGAGCAGAGAGCCCGATGTGGGGCTTGATCCCAGGGGTCATGACCTGGGATCATGACCTGAGCCGAAGGCAGAGGCTTTAACCCGCTGAGCCACCCAGGTGCCCCTCCAAACTCTTTTGTATATAAACATCACACCAACCCTAAGACATCTGAGTCAGAGAAGTTATGTCACTAGCCTAAGATCACACAGTAAAAGAGAAATCTGCAATCTAACTCAGATCTTTGGATTCTAGGTCCAGTTTTTTTTTTTTAATGTGGCATCCTACTGCCTCCTAGAGATAAGAGATTTTGATTTATTATAAAGAGAATACAAAGGCTTTTTTTCAATTTGTGTCTAACAGATATAAAATTATAACGTTTATAATCATTTAACTCATATAATGGAAAATCCCTATCATTCAGTTTAACAATAGTGATCATATTGGTCTTATAGGAAGGACTGGTCTTATGAGAAGGAGTAACATCAGACAAGATCTATGTGAGGTAAGTTTCAAGAGATAGCACACAGTGCTCTAGCATTCACTCTCCACCAGCTACTCTTTCTCTCCCATTTTTTTTCTGCAAAATTTTGAAATCCCATCCTTTTAAACACATGATTTTGGACCATCACATTGCACACATTAAGACTTTCTTTGAGTTCGGAGCTCAGTAAATTACTGTGACCTAGAGGAGATCTCACATTCCAACTTGGATGGATTGATGGTGTCTTCTTGGAGCTTCAAGATGAGGAGAATTCTGAATTCAAGTCCAGGTTCAATAGGATTAATTACCAATGGAAGTTAAGGGAGGGGGCACCAGAACTAGTTTAGCAGTAGTAGAATTAAGTAAAAACAGTTCATCTTGTCACAATTATATTAACCTACACAACCACTACTACTTCAGTGAGAATTTATCTGATAACTTTCCTAGCATTTAGAGGAAGGGAAGAAGACTGAGAAAGGATCATTCTGAAGCTTGAGCTCATTCTATAGAATCCTATCACTTATTGTGGTATTTCTGACAGCAGAAGGGGGTCTAAAATGCAAGGACAATATATGTAAACTACGGCTAGGTGGTAGCCGTCTTAGCTCTGGGGAAAGGCAGTCCCTTAAGGAGTTCTTTCTTCAAATAAGTCCACCCAAATCTTTTCCTTGATGCCATGGCTTTTTCACAGCTGTGGCTCCCAGAAACTGTTTCCCCAACAGCAAAGAGGAACTGAAGCAATTGCACACGGGTGGGATTCCTGAAACCCTTGGAGATTCAATGTGACACACAGGAGAGAAACTCAGTCAATTTGCAATTTTCCAGAGGCTGATTATCCAACTAGTGCATTATCTTCCAGACTCTTGTTTTATTTCATCCACCAGTTAACTTAGCAATATGTCAGTTCTGATAAGAAGGTTTGATGGGGAAGAAGATGAGGCTATTACATAAAATCGGTTTGGGGAATTACCAATAGATTTCAATTATCCATGGTACACTTACTGAAGGTTGATTGTGAACTGTGGTGATTCAGCTGGACAGCCTTGCTATTTCTAAGATAGAGCTCTCCTTGTCTTTTTGTCTTTTGGAGTACACACTATATGCGCATTTATAGATTCTCACTTGCCCAGGCCCATTATCTGTGATTAACAAGATTTGTTTTTTCAAATTGATCAATGATCACTTAAATCAGTTTGCAATAATATACAATAATAAAATGAAAGCACGAACTCATTCGATATTCAATGTCTTGTTATTGAGGGCCTTCGTTCCAGATATAAAAAAAGGAAACAATAGTGAGCTACTCTTTTGAAGGGTAGGAAAACAATTAGAGTCACGTGGAATATAACATGTGGCATATAAGACTACTAAACTTTCTTTAAATGCAATTATTATGTACACTTAAGAGAACATTTAAAATGAAAGGAATGCACTTCTGAACATTAGTAAAATACTCCAGGACACAAAGGTGTTAACTTCTGCATTAATTTGAAGCAACCCTTCCTAAATTAGGTTGGATAATCAATCTAATTCACTCATTCAGATCTCGATCATACTTGGAAGCCCAAATTAAGATCCAATTCTCTTTCTGAAGACTGTTGTTGTCTGTTTCAGGTCCAGAGTTTCTCTCTGTTCTTCACTATAAATGCTCACAATACTCATTTTCCCATAATTGAGACTATCTTCAGATATTACTATCTAGTTATCTCACATATGAATTACTATTTGACTTTTCACATGAGAAACCAGTATTATTTCTCAAACTAGCCTATAAATATACGTGCATTCTTGTATTTCTCCCCAAATTCTAACAGAGTTTTGAATGCATTTGTACCAGGCCATACGAAATTGCCTATAATTGATCATTTTTAATCTGTAAAAAGAAAACGTCATATGGTTTAACCTGCTAACAGTACTAGAAACGGCTGTGGTAAGAGTATGATTATATTTAAAACTTTAAATTCATATATATATATATGTATATACATATATATATATATATATATATATATATAATAAATGATTGCATTTGGGTTTTTATTTTTTGAATAGACATTAGCCCCAAAGAGCTCTATTCAATAGCTTCCAGACATGATTTTTAAGAAATGAATATTATTACTTTTTTTCCCCAGGGAAAAAAAAATGTAGTCGAGGTAACAGAGCATAAAATGCTAACTCTCTCAGCATGGCAATGCATATATTGAATTCTTTTCTGGCACCATAATATTGAAAAATTATTCTATATAATAATGTTATGCATAGATAGTCTTCATTTTGAGTGCTTATGGTAACCCAGGCACCGTTCTAAACATTTCACATCTATTCACATCTATTAACTCACTGAATCCTCACCCATCACCTCCTTTTTTCAGATGAGCAAATTGAGGCATGACGAGGTAAGATAATTTGCTCAAGATAACAAGTAATGATTGAACTGGGTGTCAAATTCAAGCAGTCTGTTTTCAATCCTTAATTTAAATACCACATGGACTCTAATCAATAGAAATGGAGTTATTTAAAAATTAAAATAAATGAAAAATCATTTAGCTTTGGGAAATGTGTAGCATCTGATGAAGACTATCATTTAGAGTTACAGAGCTGAATAGAACATACCCCAAGGCTTGAAGACCTGCAGTTTTAGCTCTCTTATATAAGTAACTCAAAATCATTTTGAATTATACTACCTCAGTTTTCTGCATTAAAAATGGACATTTATAGCACTGACTCTACTATAAGAATTTTATTAGAGGAGAACAAATAATAGATCATACAACACATGAACATTAGAGCCTTGAACTGATTAGACCAGTTTATTTTTATATCTGGCTATGAACGTATGCATGCAAATACTTTTGTAAAATTATGTTTTATGCTACTTTTCTATAATCAGCATATCTTCTCTAACACAGATATGTGTGTTTCATTTTCTTTGGTACTTGAAAATTATATAAACACCACACAAGCAGAGAATAAATAAGACTGCTTAATTGGGTATAGTAATCGATCAATTAATATACTTATGCATACATAATGTTACAATATGTATACATAATTACATATTCACACACATACATATATACATATACTATATAATATGTTTGGTAAGAGAATTTGTCTTGATATACCCCTATGATTATGAGTATTTTTTATTATTTAACCTTTTTAAAATAATTAATGAAATAACCCAGTGTGATTTCATCTAAGGTTAGATGAGATTAAACACATCTTCCTCTGGAATTCTGCAGCAAATAGTAACAAAAGCATGGGAAAAGCGTGGGAAAAGGTGGGAAAGCAGACGTTTTAAGTTTCTGGGCCTTAGGTTGGATTGACTGGAAAAACAAAGTAGATGAATTTATGTTGTTCAAATGACAACTTTCAGCAAGTGTGTTAAAGCAAGACTTGTCTATTAGTTCTAAAGTCTATATTCTAGGAAATGTAACTCTGTGTCTCATAATAAAATAAGCCAAGCACACCCTTCTCTTTAAGAAAGTATCAGAAGAAGAATAGCCAAGAGTGTTTCTTAGGTACAGACCTAGGTATTTCCTATAAAGTGACCCACTCAAAGCCTGGGAAGATTTTTCTGAAAGGAGATGCAATGAGAAGCTGTTACCCATGGCCAAGTTTGTGAAGGAAAGAGGTGGAAGCTTTGGTGGACCCGCAGCAGAGGCTTATAGTTTTCAAGTCCTACCTATCTGAATTGCTCGAGTTTTCTGATCATTCTCATGAATTACATTTTTAGTAGCATCAGAGGTTAACTCAGCAAGCAAACTATGGGTTACTCCAGTGATTGTTGTTGTTGTTTTCTGCTTTAGAAGAAGTACTTGGAGAGTCAAACTACACTAGCGGTTAAGTTCAACAGGGCAAGGTTACCTTCTTACAGGCTGTGATGGAGCTCCCCAGGCCACCTCTCAAGCTCCCGCTGGCAATGCCCTCCTGTGCCGCTGACACCTCGTACATCAGTGGTGACTCCAAGTTGCTGTTGGTGCCCAAAACACAAAAGAGAACACATTCTGGTGAGCCATCTCCATATTCAGAACGATATGGTTTAGCAAAAGCCAGCTTTTCAGAGTGCATGGAAACTGCAAATCCTGCTGACACTGTTTCTGTTGGCTTTGCTCCCATAATTGGTGGAACCAATGTGAGCTATTCTCTTGGGAACAGGACACTGTAATCCAGTGACTCCTCAAGGCTTACATGGACAGGTGCATCTGTCTGACTTCCAGCCCTGCTAATTTTTCTTAAACAAGCAGTTTTAAAAGCCAAATAATGCTTTTTGAATGCCACATTAACATAATTTTAATCAGGAGACACGGCAGTACCATGAAAAGAATGTGGGCTTTACAAAAGGCACACCATCTCTTTAGATCTCTCTGACTGGAAGTATTACCTTAACTTCTCTGTCTCCAAAATTCTAGACTTATCTCCCTTCTCCCTATGTCTATTTGAAATCATTGCCAATCCTACTTTTCATGATATGGCTGGGAGATTTTGAATTTGGTCCAATTATAATACAAAAAGCCCTCTGGATTTTATGGATTTCTAAAGATCTCTCTTCTGAAAACATGAAAACTAAGAATTTAAAAAAAAAGGTATGGATATCTGAAGTCTACACATTTTATTTTTGTTGTTCTTGACCACATGGAATATGAACAACTCCTCAAAATACATTTTTTTGGAATATGATCTAATAATTCTTCTCATAATTATCAAGCTAACATTTAAAATTTTTCTCTTAAAAGAAAGAGCAAATAGATTAGTTAATGCATTTCTAATATATAACCCTCATGTTTTAAGTTGTAAATTGGTCCATTTTCATTCTATTGGAATTAAACACAAGTCAGAAATACATAAATGTAGTCTATTAGTTTTTACATTATTAATTACTATGAGTGGCTTTTTTTAATGACTGCGGATGGTGTATATAACAGATCACAGCTTTGGCTAAAAATTACACAGATTAATTCCTGCAAAATCTGTTTTACTTTAAATTTTTGTTATTATTTTCTAAGTAATTGCTACCTTGAGGACTAGAGTGAGCTAATTTAAGTGAAAGGAGAGCACTCATGTTAATCCTTACTTAACTAGGAAAAGGCCATGAAAGGAAAAAGGAAAGGAGGCTTGTACTTGGCTCCAGATTCCTAGGACTCTGCTTCCTGCTTCTCTGGATTTGTCCCTTCATTTTTAAATGAATGTTGGGAATAAAGTCTGTGGTCCTTTCTGGCACAAGAAATCACTTGCAAAACATCATGGAGAGCCCATGGCCTTATTTTTATGGGTGTCTCACAATGTGGGGCTGGTCACTTTGAACTGACACTTAAGTGTGACTATCCCTCACACCCAAATCCAGATGCCCTGCGAATGCTTTCCTGGCCTGAGGACAGTTCGGCTTTTACCCAAATCCCAAACATTTATCATTGGTAGGTGCAGAAGGTAAGCCCATAGACCAAGCTAACTTGGGTCTACAGTAACTTGGCTCATGAGTCAAGAAAATCATATTTTCCAGAGTTAGGACATCTCACATTTCTCTTTACAGGGTTCACAACCTTAGGAGTGAGAAGGAAGTGACTGAGAAGTGAGGTTGAGACAGATCTGATATAAAACAGGGTAGGAAAAGAGCTTCACCAATCTCTGATTGCTCTAGAGGGGAATGACATCTACCTTGGGGAGAGTTACCTAGGTCCAAAGCAAGGGTTAATGGGACACAGGAAAAACTAGCCCATGGAAATTCCTTGTTTCCCCATAAAGCACGTTGTATATGACTGCAAGTAGACAAGGTGCTACGGTAATCTTGTGCATAAAAAAAAGTTTAAGGACTGCTGTGTTAGTCTAGTGGAAGGATGAAATGACAAGTCTACCCACATATACCTTGGTACGAGACCCTGACTGCCTTTAAGATGACTCTTGAGATCCCAGCTGGAAATGAAGGTGAGGAAGGACCTTGAAAGTGTTGCTCGCCTATAAGTTTCACTCCTTTGTCCTAATGCTAAGTTTGTATAGCACTAATACAGAAAGTGATTTTTAATGTATATCTGCATCTATGTGTGTATTTATGAACTAATTTATTAATTTATTTTATCTATTATTATGAAAATTAAACAGGGTAGTAGGCTCATATTAGTAGGAGTAAAATTAGTGCATTAGCTGATAAAGCTGACACAGTACCCTGCACCAATATTCAAAGCGAAAATAACTTCTAGTCCCCAGAAACACATTAAAATCAATTTGGTGAGGCCTAATATACAAAACTATACATAGAGAGGATTCTCTTTTAGACCATGTGACATGGGTGTGAGTTCCCAGTAAGTAACTCGATAATGTAGCCCAATCTGTTCCCATGTCTTTGGGAGAGAGATGGAATTTTTAGAGTATTTGCAAAGATGCTCTCCTTGGTCTCTGGAGAAGCAGAACATTGCCTGCTACAGGATGAGGCAAAGACAGCAAGATGAGACTCATGCATTTATTAAAATGATTACAAATTGGCATTAAAAGAACTGCTGTCAAGATACAGTACAGCTTTATAAGTTGCTCCTAATGAGGAAGGCTGCAAGTTCTTCCCCAGGACATTTTCTCTGATTTTGACAAATGTTGACAATATTTCTTAAGCACGTCCTTTCAAGCCGGTTTCATGGTGAAACTGCTAGATGTGTTTCAATGAGGAGGTAGATCAAGGTGGAAAAGAAGGTACAAAAGCAGAGTTTGAAGTAGTGACTTTAACAATACTATGGGACAGGAGCACCTGGGTGGCTCAGTGGGTTGGGCCTCTGCCTTCGGCTTGGGTCATGATCTCAGGGTCCTGGGATCAAGCCCCACATTGGGCTCTCTGCTCGGCGGGGAGCCTGCTTCCCCTTCTCTCTCTGCCTGCTGCTCTGCCTACTTCTGATCTCTCTCTGTCAAATAAATAAGATCTTTAAAAAAAAAAACCCAAACAAACAAAAAAAACAATACTATGGGACAAGAAGTAGGCTCCCTTACTGAAAATATCTTATGTGAATGAGGTGCTGAGTTACCACCGCAGGGCAATCATCAAGGATTCATGCAGTGGGAATAAGTAGGTCACCATCAGTAGTGACAATGGCTTAGGGAATTGCCAGTGTCCTGTTCCTGGAAATCAAGTTGTCTGTATGCTGCTGCTCAAAGTTTGGTCTGTGAACCAACAGCTTTGCTATCTCTTAGGAGCTAGTTATATACCCAGGAATTCAAGTCTCTCCCTAGAATTACTGAATCAGAATCTGCATTTTAACATTCAACCTGGGGGATTCACATGTCTGTTAAACTTTGAGAATCATTTATCTGACATGTTAAATTAAATACACATTCCCACTGGCACTTACATCCTTGGCACATGGTGTTTCTTCTTTGAAGAACACCCATCCCAGGCCCCCTCCTTCCTCCTGAATAATGCCTACTCTACCTTTTTGGTGTCCATTTATAAATCACCTCTTGCACCTCCCTCCTCCCCGAGGAGGCCACTATTTCTCTCCAACATTTCACCAATGCCTCACACAAACACAAACACACTCACATTCTTACCACTCCTCCTATTCCCAACCTTACTCTTACCCAAGAAATGGGACGGGCACTCTTCTCGTGTGTTCCAACAGCACCCTGTACCATGTCCTGTTACGGCACTTGTCAAATGGCATATAACTTTTTAATATTTGTTTATCTCCCCTTTAGGCTGTAAATACTGAAAGAACAGAGACCTATTAGGAGGATGGAGAACAGCACCAGGCAGGGGTGGATGCTGAATTAGTACTTATTCATGTTGTTTGTTCTTATCTTTCTGAGCATCCTGGTGGACATTAACAGATCAGGCAGAAAAGAGTGTTTGAATTCAATGCTAAATTTTCTGCAGTGGTGACAGATGGTGAGATAAGCCACATCGGAAGAGATCATTTAAAGAGTTTCCCAGGATAGTTCTAATGAAAAGGGATCCTGCTGCTATTTGTCGCTCAAATTTCAAGTAAACAGAGTGTAAAGTTAAAATAAATTTAGCAGATTCTTAAAGGTAAGATTTGTTCTTATCTCCTGCCCACTTATAGAATGTTTGCAGTAAAAGGTAGCAATTTCCACTCCTTTGTTTATCTCTCTCCTATTAAGAATATTTACTCAAGAGCTTTATACTAAATACACTCGTCTCAACACTGGAAGAAAAATAAAGGCTTGCATCTATCAGAAGAGATCTTTAAAAAGGAATTGAGATGGTCTCATTAAACTCAATTTAATGGTACACCAACTAAGAATTTAGAAGACTTTAAAACACAATTTCACGTGGTTCAGAGTGAAAGTGTGCTCAAGTGGATGTCCTTATTTTACTCTCACCCAAACGGATTAACTTGTTACTCGAAGTTCAGAGGTTTAGGTCAATCTTTCGAAAACCGATTTGTTTTTAAAATCACATGAAGTTTGTTTCTCTTGTTTTCATCTTCTTTTTTTAAAAAAAATTTTCATTTTTTCCCTTTTTCTTTAAATTCAATTAGCCAAGATATAGTACATCATTAGTTTTTGGTGTAGTGTTCAATGATGGGCATTAAGGAGGTCACATGATGTGATGAGCACTGGGTGATACACGCAACTAACAAATCAGTGAACATTATCTTCACCTTCTGACCAGTCTGTTAAAAAAGGCTCTCTCCTTGACCAAACTTTAGTCAGGCTCCCCCAAGTGTCTTTTCGATTAGATCTTGACCTTGAACTGCAGCCCTCTCCTTGACCCACTGAGCCCAGTTTTCAGCAAGGAATCCTGCTAAGTTAGTTAAGCAAGAATCTCTCCATCCCTGACATCTGTCCTCATGCCTCACCCTTGATAGCTACATCTTTGGTTGACCTTTAGCAAGAATACTTAGTAGGCCATTTTGGCAAGAATCTCCCTACTCTCAGTATTTCCAATTAGTACACTGACCCCCTCACTCTGCCTATTGGCTTTAAGTCCCCATTTGTCCCTATTGTATGTGGAGCTGGGCTCAATATTCTATAATGATGTCTTTCTCTCCTACTGCAGTAACTCAAATAAAATCTGTCTTGCATTTTAGCAAGTGTTTGGTGCAAAAGTTTTTGTTTACAATGTGTGCTCTTATATTCTTCTGCTCATTCTCTGGTTTTATCTCCTAGGTATGAAGTCCCTTCTTTCTTTCCTTCTTTCTTTCATTTCCTTCCTTCCTTCCTTCCTTCCGTCTGTCTGTATTTCTTTCTTTCTTTCTTTTCTTTCTTTTTCTTTCTTTCTTTGTCTTTCATACTCGTATTTTTCTTTTCTAGGTTGGAGATTTCAGAGCATGATTTTCTTATCATGCCACCCATACAAATTAAATATGTCTGCAGTTCATCAGCGGCAGACCTAAGTGGTCCTCATTAATTTTGTAAGACTTCAGTAAGCTTTTCAGAGGGAAGAACTATCCAGATTTTGGAAATACTTGGAAACACTGTTAAATGTCCTGTTTCAATATTTAAAGGCAACTTAGTGGGCACTTGGGTGGCTTCAGTGGGTTATAGCCCTGCCTTCAGCTCAGGTCATGATTCCAGCGTCCTGGGATCAAGCCCCGCATCGGGCTCTCTGCTCACCAGGGAGCCCGCTTCCCTTCCTCTCTCTCTGCCTGCCTCTCTGCCTACTTGTGATCTCTGTCAAATAAATAAATAAATAAAATATTTTAAAAAATAAAAATAAAAAAATAAAGGCAACATAATGACTATAGAATGGTGAATTTCAGATTTTCCGATCTCCTGGACCAGTGGAATAACAATAAAAACAGCAATAAGATTACGAAGCGATCATCCTTGTATTCCCAATAAGAACTTTAAAAATAAATCCCTACCTCTGCTTTCACCATAATTCTTCAAATAAAGGACATTTAACAATGTAACAAAAAACTATGATAGGTTAAGAATGAAGAATATTTCTTTTTAAGAAAAGATAGTTGATACATTTCACTATCATTTTTGCCTTCAAATCAGTGAAACTGTAGTTGAAGACCTAAGTCTGGGTACTAGCAAATGATAATAAGCAGAATAAAAACAGGTCATTCATTATTAATCATAAAACAAGTAGCTTCTTCTTAGCAAAAATAGTGGCTTCAAATTAGATATACTTTAACTTAATTTTGATTATTAAAAAAATAAATAAATAAAATAAACAGGGGTGCCGGGGTGGCTCAGTTGGCTCAGTGTCTGCTTTTGGCTCAGGTCATGATCCCAGAGTCCTGAGATCAAGCCCAATGTTGGGAATCCCTGCTCAACATGGAGTCTGCTTTTCTCCATGCTTGTGCTCACTTTCCCTCTCTCTCTCTTTCTCTCTCCCACAGGCAAACCTGTGCACACATTCTCTCTCTCAAATAAATAAATAAAATCTTTTATATAAAAATAAACAAAAAAGACACATGACTATAGCATAGTTAATACATTTGGGATACAATTTGTACACCAATGGCTAGTGATTTCTCTATTTTAATACTAATTAGGCTGAAGTCTTTTATTCTGAGAAATTAAATAGAAAATTACTCAATAGAGACTTATTATTCTCACAACTCTAAAATCTGTCAGATATATCCAGTGAAACATAAATCTCATCATATGTAGATACTGTGCAAAATAAGTAGAATACAATAGAAAAGACAAACAACTTCTTTATATAAGAAAAGGCAGGGGCACCTGGGTGGCTCAATGGGTTAAGCCTCTGCCTTCAGCTCAAGTCATGATCTCAGAGTCCTGGGATCTAACCCTGCATTGGGCTCACTGCTCAGCGGGGAGCCTGCTTTCCCCCCACCCCTGCCTGTCCCTCTGCCTACTTGTGATCTCTGTCAAATAAATAAATAAAATCTCAAAAAAAAAAAAAAGAAAAGGCATATACTGTTGAATACAGTGTTACTGAAGATTATATATATATATTATATAATATATATATAGATAATAGAAAAATAGAAATATAGCTATAGGTATAGATAGGTAATATATATATGAAATGGAAAATTAATATATGTGTGTCAGATGCTATGCTTTGCAAGTCCACATATTATCTCTAAGAAGAGGTGACAGCAAGTAATGTCCTCATGAATCTAATCATTAATATGGGGTTTATTAGCTTTGGACCTTAAAAAGCTGTTTCACAACCTCAAGCTCCACCAAGACCCCAAGAAATCATTTTAAAATTATATCTTCTTGTTCAGAAAAGAGGATCAAGCAAAACAGTATGACGGCTTACTTAGCTTCTTTTTTTCTTTTGATAATGAGGGTTATAAGGAAATTTTTCAAGGGAAATATTGTGCAAATGGTGTTTGCAAAAAGACTATTTTAATGTAAGGCAAAAAGTACACATCACACACATCACCGTTGCTAATTTAGTGTTGGATGAATATGTATTTATCCATGAAGATTAGTAGATGCTTCCTACTGAAATATTTACCCCTAAGTGCTGTTTCTAAAAAAAAAAAAAAAAAAAGTTAAGTGACTATTGTTTCCATCATCAAAACACTTTATGTATGTCATTGCATTCTACTATATCTAGACTTTTCAGATACATTCAGAATGTATGTTACAGGAACCACCTCAGCTCCCAAGGATTTCTGTTCTTCCACCAAACCACCTGGGCAAGTGTTTTTATAAAATCTTCTCTATGTTACCTTTAACAACAATTATTATCATTTAATGTATAGTGGGTGCTTAGAACTCTAAGAAATATTTTACTTAGTCTTTTAATTATACCCCTTTTATAGATGAGAAATAAAGAATTAGAGGTTAACATAGTATATCCAAGGTTATATTACTTGTAAATAACTGATCTAAGATTTCACCTGCTTCTCTTAGCACTCTACCATGTTCTTCTGCACTATGATCTCTCATATTCCATCTAATCCTTTGCTTCTACGATCAGGACATACAAATGAGTTCTAATGCAGCCAACAGCCCAATGCTTTGGCATTTGAGAAACCCAGATTCATGTTTCCACTCTACCACTTACTCCCTGGATGGAGCTGGAGGGGTTCCTGGATGGCTGGCAGCTGAGTGTCTGACTCTTGATTTCAGCTCAGATCATGACCACAGGATTGTGACACTGAGCCTTGTGTCAGGCTCCGCTCTGGGCGTGGAGCCTATTTAAGAGTGTCTCTGGCCCGCCCACATACCTCCTCCCTCTCTGAAAAAAAGAAAAGGACATGTTACTGAAACCTCTCTAAGCCTTGGTTTCCTCATCTGTAAAATGCAGATTATAATAGAAGCTTTGTCACAGAACTGTTCTGGTGGTTAAATAGGGTTATTCTTGTAAACCAGTAATGTGATGTTGGCATAGGGTTAGCACTCAATATTAAACTGAGAAATGAGGGGTGCCTGGGTGGCTCAGGGGGTTAAAGCCTCTGTCTTCGACTCGGGTCATGATCCCAGGGTCCTGGGATCTAGCCCTGCATCGGGCTCTCTGCTCAGCAGGGAGCCTGCTTCCCTTCCTCTCTCTTTCTCTCTGCCTACTTGTGATCTCTGTCTCTTTCAAATAAATAAATAAAATCTTAAAACAAATAAATTGAGAAATGATATCACATTAATCCCTATAAACTAATTTATTCATAATAATTTCCCTGTTGGAGTTTTGGCACTTTTAAAAAAAGATTTATTATTTTAGAGAGAGAAAAGAAGATGAGCTCAACAGGGAGAGGAAGAGGGAGAGGGAGAGGGAAGGAGTCTGAAGCAGACTTTCTGCTCAGCATGGAACCCAATGCAGGGCTCAATCTCATGACCCTGAGATCACGAGCTGAGCTGAAACTAAGAGTTGGAGGCCTAACCAACCGTGCCATCCAAGTACCCCCAGTACATCTTTTATATTAAATTAAACATATACAAACCTTTTGAATAAATGCATAAATACTTCTTACAGTGACATTTCTCTTTCCTGATCTCAGATGTGGGTTTTGAAAATATATAAAGATTTTCATACTTATGCTGGCTCTTGACTATTATCACAAGATTATCAAATGAAGAATAATTAAGGCCTTTTTAAAATCCAAGAAAACAGAGAATTCATTTGAATTCTGTACAAAGATGTGACCCATTCAGGCATTGTTTCTATATTTACCAACTTTTATATTTGTCAACATGGGAAAATTCCAGAAAATTGAAGCAAAGTCACAAAGTTCACAAAAGACTCATCTGATATTGTTGAAAATTTGATTTGAAAGTGTTTCCAGGGAAAAGTAGCTGTATTGCCAAAATGCCACATTAGTTGAAAAAAAATTTAATAAGATTACCATAATAAATACACAGGAGTAATTTTTCTAAGGCATTTTATATTTTCCCTCTGTGTTTCTGTTTGCCCTCTTCATTTGCTTGGGAAACCCTTTCTTCTGTAGATACTGGAAGTTAGGCTTCCATGGAGCCCTGCTTCAGTTATTACAAACATCACATCATGAATCTGAATTAAAGAACTGTTACTAGGGGGGTGGGATCCAGATTTGAACCATGCATGCTGGATATATATATCTTAAGACTTTATTTATTTGAGAGAATGAGAGAGAGCATGAGCAGGGGGAGGGCAGATGGAGAGGGAGAAGCAAACTTTCCACTGAGCAAGGAGCCCAATGCAGAGCTCAATCCAAAGACCCTGGGATCATGACCTGAGCCGAAGGTGGATACTTAACCCACTGTGCCACCCTGGATATTTATATTTAAATTCAATTATATGAAGGGGTGTCTGGGTGGTGCAGTCACTTAAGTATATGCTTTCAGCTCAGGTCATGATCTTGGGATCCTGGGATGGAGCCCTGCAGTGAGCCACAGGTCAGGCTCCCCGCTCAGTGAGGAGTCTGTTTCTCCCTCTCCCTCTGTCCCTCAACCCCTCCCCTGTGTGCTTTCTCTTAAATAAATAATATCTTTGAAAAAAAAAAAAACAACCAATGTGTGATATAATGCATGTTGCTTCTGGGAATATGTAAATTGAAATGACTGCTAAGGAAAACAATCTGCACATGCTTTTCAAGTTTTTTTTAAAATTTTATTTATTTATTTGTCAGAGAGAGAGAGAGCGAGAGAGCGAGCATAGGCAGAGAGGCAGGCAAAGGCAGAGGGAGAAGCGGGCCCCCCGCCGAGCAAGGAGCCCAATGTGGGACTCGATTCCAGGACGCTGGGATCATGACCTGAGCCAAAGGCAGCCGCTTAACCAACTGAGCCACCCAGGCGTCCCTTTCAAGTTTTTTTTTAATCCATGCACATCTGTCACTCAGAAATGCCCTTTACAGGAATCTGTTCTAGGGAATGGATAGCAAGATGAAGTATATCCTGAGATATTGAACTCAGTATTACTAATAGAAAAAGCTGAAAACAAATAATATATTCACCAGCAGATACACTGCTGAAATTTAGTATGCAAACATTACGATAATGTCTCTTCTCTCCCCCCCACACCACCCCCCCAAGAAAAAGGTGCAGGAAAATGTTGCTCTGTTAAATGAACACGGCTGAACACAAAATGTTATTCTAGGTCATTTCTGTGCTCAAAACTTTGCAGTATTACTGCAGTTTATTTCCAAGAAAGCCGTAAGTCATTGCCGTGGGCTGTAAGGCCCTAATGCCTGATTTCCCTGTCACCTCTGAGACCTCATGTCCTTCATGCTCTCCTGGTCTCCCTCCGCTTGCTTTGCTGTCTGAGTGCCTTCCCTAGCCTGGAATGCTCTTTTCCCAGAGACCTGCACACTTCCCTTCCTCACCTCCTTCAGGTCTTTCTCCAAGGCCTCTTCTGGATATGGCTTCCCCTGACTATCCCGTTTACAACTGCCACCAGACCTCCCTGTCCCTGGCTTCTGATCTTCCCTATCCTGCTCTGCTCTTCTCAGTATCAGGATCATCTTCTAACATTCCACAGAATGTATTTCTTTACTGTTTATTATTTGCTATGAATCTCCACACACCCCCACAGGCAATACACTGCACAAATGCAGGGCTCTTTGTTGGTCTTTCATGATCCAACATCTGTGGAAATCACAATTCAGGAAACAAGTCTTCACCTATCAAATTAATATGTATCAATTTCCATTATAAGGCACATCTGTATTTTTATATCAAATGAACAGGGGTTCTGCAGTCTAGTTCAGGTTCAATTAAAATTGCTAGTTTCTTTCCCAATTTGTTATTTAGCTCTTGAGGTGAGAAAGAACATCTAATTCACTACTGAACCTCAGAATGTATTAGCACAACACCTACAATTAGTCAGTGCTCAGGAAGTATGGTAGGGCCAATAAACGGAGCCACTTAAAATCCTAGCGATCTTTGTCAGATGAAAGTAAAGACAGGCTCTCAGTTCTCACTTCATGCTTTTGTCTCTGATGGTCCACAGCCCTGAAATACAAATATTAATGAAACTATCAGATAGCTAGAAATAATCCATATAAACCATAAGGGCAATATCATGGTTTTTGTCAAGATGAAACTCATGTAAATTATAATTGCAGTATTTGAAACCACCACAATAAATGAAGAGATATGACAACTCCCACACGTTAAACAAATAAGACAGATGAGAAGACAAGTAGTGAATATAAATATGCCCAAACTTAAAAACTTCTTATGCCATGTGGTACAGTGAAAATATGACTGTGTGGTGGAAGTCAGAAGACCTGAGTTTGAGTCCTAAATGTCACTCTTACTAATCTGAGCTTAGGAAAGTCATTTCATCTCCCTGAGCCTCAGTTTCCTCATCTGTCAAATGAGACCAATACTGGTTATTTTTCTTTTCTTTTTTTTTTTTTAAGATTTTATTTATTTATTTGACAGAGGAGAGACACAGTGAGAGAGGAAACACAAGCAGGGGGAGCCGGGAGAGGGAGAAGCAGGCTCCCAGCAGGGAGCCCAATGCGGGGCTTGATCCCAGGACTCTGGGATCATGACCCAAGCCGAAGGCAGACGCTTAACAACTGAGCCACCCAGGTGCCCCAATACTGGTTACTTTTCATGATTTGCTGCTGTTGAAGGGGGAAAATCTCAGCCAGTAGTAGCAGATCCACTTGACTGACATTCACTCTACCCCTGTCATTATGACAGGACCTTTACCTTTGTCACTTCATAGCCTCACAGCATCAGGATAGAGGGAGGAGCTGTCAGCCTATTATTTTCATAAAACTAAGATTCAGAGGTTTAGAATTTTCTCAGAGTTACACAATTAATTAAGTGGCACAACTTGAGATGCAAACTTAGATGAACCTTGGCCTATGCTCTCTCTCAGGTGCCCGGCTGTCTTCACATAGCACGACTTGCTTTGGTCACATGCTAACTTCCTTAAGAACTGTTTTCCTTTCCAATGCTCCCATTTTATGGGGACCTTTGGGCCCAGAGAAGAAAACTGCAGACAAGAGGCGAGGGTACGCCTGAGGGGATGTCTCTGGCTCCTGCACCAGCTTGGATGACCAGTCCCAAGGGGAGATGGGCGCTTCAGCCAAACACATTGCCAGCTCCAGGCCTCCATGAAAGTGAAATGGAAAAACAACCTCCTTTTGTGATTTCAGGAATGAGGAAAGCTCCGGCCTAATCAAAAATTTCTGCCACCTAGCAAATGTGGATGCTGGAGTCCCTGCGAAGGCTTTAGAGTCATTTAAATGGAAAAAGGGAGCAGGACTCCAAAAGGATGGGACGCAGAAAGGGTAAAATTTGATGGTAAGAAAGAGATAACATGCACTGCAGTGTGGATTTTGGCAGAAATAGTGTTGCAAACTGGAAAGCCTGCGATCACGGTCAAACACTGAGAGCTGGGATCCCAGGGGACCCATGGGATGCTGGAATGAAAGAAGAGGCCCTGGTTATGACTTGGCTGCATACATCCTCTGGACCCCACACCCCACAACCAACCTGGCTTCCTGGGAGTGTTTCCTGGTGGACAAGGCAGCAGAGAGGCTGGTAGGTGAGTTTGGTTCAACTACCCACATGGCTGATGGAGAGGACCACACCCACAATAAAGGAGTTACAAACACGAGCAGATTTGGAGAAGAGGCAGGAGAGGGACAAGGTGTGTGGAAAAAAGAAATAGAAGTTTTAGTGTCATCAAGGAGAAAGGCACACTCAAGAAGGCTGTCTTTAAAAAGAACAAAAGTAGCTAGATGATGAGGTTGTTAGTAATTCAAAACAAAACAAAAAAACCTCAGAAAAGGGTTCAAAGATTGCACGCATATTTTTCAGATAGCCTCTGTTTTGAGTAATGTGCTGGATGTGTGATTAGCCTTCATGTCTTTGATGCATCAAAAGGTAACCCACATCTTGTAGATAAGAATTTCAGAGCCTCCTAACTTAGTTTTTGGGTATCTATAGGTCAGGAGCATTTTGTGCTTCTTAAGTTTAATATTTTAATATTAAGATTAATAGTAAGAGAAAAGTAGGGCAACCGATTTTTATGGAAATTGAATGCCTTGTAATCAAGTTTCTATACAATGCTTACCTGTAGGTATGCTCTAGTCCTTTTTTTTTATTTTCAAATCAAGTTAATATGTTAATACCTCAAATTTCGAAAGCTAGAAAGTCACTGTAACTATGAAAAAACAATAATATATCTATATCTTATACATCAGATATGATGTATATCTATATCTTATACATCAGATTTATAAGAGCATTAGATATATAACAGATGTATAAGGAGACAGTGAAATTATCTTTTCAACTCCATGGCTGGTAGTTAGCAGTACATGAAAAGAATTCAAGAAATTTACTGTGTGGATAAAGATGCCAGAGAAGACTAAGGGAGAAAGATATCAGAGCTATAAAAACCAGGAGATACCTGATATGGGGGCATGGATAGCACCATATGTGGTCATATAAGACTTCCAATCTATGCCATTTACTAAAGATTATCATTTTCTCTGGCAAGATTTTTGTCTGCTTTCTTTAGATTTAGTCCTAAAAAAAATCCAATTTATTGATAGCATAAAAATTTCCTTTTTAAATTTCACCTTTTGCTTGTAGCTCATACGAAAAAAAAATGTACCTTATGTGTGTGCTTTGATTTATGTTAAGCAAGCATGCTAAACTAATTTATTAATTCTAATAATTAATCTTCAGCTTTCTTGGGTTTTCCATGCACATAAGCAAATAAACTGCAAATGCTGAGAATTTTGGTTTCTTCTTTGCCACAATTTTTTCTTTTGGTCTCTCATTATTGTCTTTCTGTATTGGCTAGGGTCTTCAGTGAAACGTTGAATAGAGTAATGCAAAACTCCTTAAAGTTACACCACTATATATTATGCTTCCTGTAGTTCTTTATTAAGGAAGTTCTTGTCTTTTTATATTTTCCTAGTGTTTTTATCCTATTAATCATAAAAGAATGTTGCATTTTATCAAAAGTCTTTTTACATTTATTGATATAACCATATCGATCTCTTCCTTTAGACTGTTAATTTGATGAATTATAATTGATTGGTAATATTAAATCCAGAGATCAACTCAATTTGATTACAAATGTATTATCCTTTTTATATGTTGTGGGACCTAGCTTGCTAGAAATTTGGTTGGAAACTCTTTTTCCCTCTGTGATCATGAATGAGATTGACTGTATTTCCTTTCTTCCCTTGTCAGATTGGTATCAAGGTTATGCCAGTTTCATAAAAGAGATTTAGGGTATTTCTCTTCTATTTGCTGGAAGAGTGATACAGGAATTAACTATAATATAATATATTAATATTAATATATTAATATTAATATAGTTAATTAATATAGTTTATTAACTATACAGGAATTAACTATTCCAGTGAGGCCATCTGGGAGTGGAGCTCTCTTGTTGGCAGGGTTTTAACTAAAGTAAGTATTTCTAATGTTTATCATGGTTCCTATTTCTTCTTCAGTTACTTTGGTAAGTTCTGTTTTTATTTAAAATTGCCATTTTGGGACGCCTGGGTGGCTCAGTTGGTTGGACGACTGCCTTCGGCTCAGGTCATGATCCCGGAGACCCGGGATCAAGTCCCGCATCAGGCTCCCAGCTCCACGGGGAGTCTGCTTCTCCCTCTGACCTTCTCCTCGCTCATGCTCTCTCACTGCCTCTCTCTCAAAAAAATAAATAAAATCTTAAAAAAAAAAAAAGATTTAAAATTGCCATTTTAATCCTAGTTGTATGTATGTGTGTGTGTGTGTGTGTGTGTGTATGTATTGACATGATGTTTTATACTATTACTATAATTTTGTCTATAGTATCTGCAGTTTTTTGTTGTTGTTTTTCATTTGTTTTTTTGTCATTCCTAAAATTGTGGTTTTGTGCTTCACCTATCCTCTTTTTAAATTAAATGTGTCAGGGATTTTTGCCTTTTCCAAGAACCATCTTTTGATTTAGAATCTATGTTTATTTTCGATCGTATAATTTCAGATCTCATTATTATTTACTTTCTTTGAGGTTATTTTGTTGTTCCTTTTTAAAATCTCAAGAGATCAATATTTACTATCATCTTTAGGCTTTCCCTTTTTTTTAATGTATGTCTTTAAGGACATGAATTTTTCTCTTATGATGGCTTTACCTGCATTGAAATGTGGTATGTTTATTATCCTTCAGTTCAAAGACTTTCTAATTTTCATTATAGTTTTGTTGATTTTATTTATATTTATATGGAAAATTTCAATTTATCTTTTCATTACTGACTTGTAGCAGAATTGCATTTTACTCAGATACCGTGATGTGGATAACACTGACCTTCGGTATGACAAATTGCTTTGTAATCCAGGTATGTGGCCAATTTCTGTAAATGTTATATGTCATCTGCAGGTTTGGGTTATTATAGTCTAGGTATGTACATTAAGTTAAGTTGATTATGATAGATCTTCTAAGACATATTGATATTTTTTGGATAAATTATTTTGTATTTCTGTCCATTTTTTGTTTTAATTTTAAGGATACTTTGTTATATGAATACAAATTTAAAATGCAGGTATGCCTTGCTTATTATTCAACCCTTTTCATCATGCAGTGACATAGTTAACTTCCAGCAATGCTCTTTAGTTTTAAAGGTTATTTTGTCTGATAAAGCAATATAAATTTTCTTGGGTTAGCTACTTAATTGTGTATTTTTTTCCATTCTTTTAGTATTTTATGTTTTAAATATGTCTTCCTTTCTTTGATTTTGCAAAATCCAATTGATAATCTTTGCATTTTCTCTGGAGCATTTAGTCCATTTACTTTTAATGTAATTACTGATATGTACAAAATCCTTCATAATTTTACTTAGTAACACTCCCAGTTTTTGCCTGTGAGAAAATATCTTTATTTATTCTTGCAAGATATTTTCACAAAGCATAGATTTCTAAACTGGCAACTCTTTCCCTCATATTGTGAAGCTATCACCTCATTATCTTTGGTTCCCATTGTTGCTTTTTTGATATCATCTCTCAATCTAATTGTTAGCTTTTAAAGGTAATGTATCTTTTTTTCTAGCTACTTTTAAGATTTTGTTTTTCTTTGATGGCCTGGTGATATTTAGCTAATAAAATCTTATGATTATATCAACCTGTGAATTCTCTTAGTAAATTTTAAATGTTGGATTAAAATTCAGTCATTTTCAGAAAGAGGATTGATGAATAACTTTGTTATATTCCTGGAATTAGAACTCATAGGCCTTCCAAATTTATCTGATGGTGTGGGGAAGGACACAGAGAGAGGAAAACAGTACCAACAGGTTTTAAGGATGAGAAAAATGCAGGTTAAAAACAATTAACCCATTTCCTGAAAAGCTTTTATGAAGAATTAGAAGCAGTGGGATGGAGAAGGGAGTAGATAATTAAGTGACCTAAAGATATCTAGTCACTCAAACATTTCATGCAAGAGCAGCACACTATAGCAAAAGCAGAAACATCAATGGCAATAATGCTTATTATATGTCACCCCTTAGAAGTTAAATAAAACCATCTTCATTTTTTATGAAGATTAATATACAGCTGATGTGACTTACATTTTTCAGGACGGAACTGATTTCAAATCATTTATAGAACTGTACTTCAAAAACACATATTTGGCAGGTTAAGTGTTGAAAAGTTTGGAAAGTTTGAAAAATATGGTCTTCATATAGCACACAATCTTTTTCTAGGAAAGCAGGCATGCTTTAAAGCAAGTTTACCTCTACACAATATATCAAAATGCCAAGGCACAGAAAACACAATAACTGAATTTACTGAGAATCATTGAATAATCTATTTTTGTGTTATAAATTCATTATAATGATATGTTGTCATTGTGTGTATAGATTTCATTTTGTAGAAGAAGCTTAAGTAAGTGACTCACATACAGAATTCAGATAGGATGCATGCTATCTCCTTACCAGATCTAAATTGCTTTCTCCACAATGCATTTTTTACCCTAATGGAAGTTGAGTAGCACAATCCAATACGCTAGAGTGACAGGTAGAATGATCAATTTTTCTATCACTGTACTCTGGTTTAATTTTTTTAAAAAATCAATTTAAAAATGATCAGGTTTTAGAATGAGATGTAGACATCAAGGAAAGAATCAAACATCTAATCTTTTCTCAGGGATTCATGCAACTAAAAAAATAAGAAATTGGAATAATTGATATTACTGGCAAACTGTATCTTTGCACAATTTTAGATAAATTATTTTTAAGCCAACTATCCATTTATAAGGTTACTCACCTAAAAAAGCATTTTTAATGGTATAGCAACATTCTTCCTTTTTTGTGTAAATCATATTCCTGATTCCAAGTGCCTCTACCAGATACCCTGAGGCATCATTGAACTGTCCAAATTATATTTTTTCATCTAGATTAATCTCAATTATTGAAGTTTAAATGATACGTTTTTCTTATTTCATCTTTAAAGCTAACTTTGCCCAATCCTTCTGCTTTTGGGAGGTGAAATCGGGGTCTAGAGCTAAGACCAGCATCTCTGTTGGAAAGTCAGCAATAAATACTCTTGTTACTTATTCTGTGGTACCTATCTCTGAGACAAAATTTGACATTTGCTTTCTAAAGCTAGAAATGAGAAGAGAGCAATCAGAACACAAATGATTAAACAGTTAGAATCTACGTGCAACTCTTACTAATGAAAACCTCAAGTATTATGTCACACATGAATTACAGCAACCTAAAAGGTCACCAAGTAAAAAGACCATAAAATGCATACAAATATGCATTTCAGATTGTATAACTCCATAGATTCCCAAATAGCCAAGATTCAAGACACCTTGACTTGTTCTTGGAAATCACATTTCATCCTTTCTAGGGGACACGGAGCACGGAATTTTACTGAGGCTGAGCAGAGAAACGTGTTTCATCATTACTAGGACAATATAACTGTGTTTGTCACAGCAGGTTGGGGCTGTTGCCTCATTAGATGCCACTGAGAAAAGTGAACCGAGAGCATCAGCAAATCCAACTAGGGAGATTATGTAAAGAGATTTCCAGGCTGTTTGGCTCCTTGAAGCACTCACTCTCTAATTTCCAAAGTGTTCAAAGTACAACAAACATATTTCTGAGACACATCCTGTGATTTAATATTTAATGGCAAGTTATAGCTGCAAACAGGCAATCGAATAGCTATGCAGCACAGGCAAAGAGGGAACACAAAGGCTCAAAGTTTAGGAGCTGCCGTTAATTGTAGCTCAGGGAGCGAAAGCAGCAGACCGTCCAGCTTATTAGACTGGTTCTCAGCAAAGTGAAATGAATGTGTCCTAGACAGGGGATCATCCCGCTTAGAAAGGGCTTCCCTTTTGAAAGATTTAAGCTAAAATATGCCAACTAAGAGAAAACAAGACTTTTTCTTTCAATACCAGTTTCGAGATAAGATTACTATCTTTTATGTATACCTTCACAGTGTCTACGTTTTAATTTTCAGAGAATCTGATGTGCATGTCTCAAATGTAGCTACATCCTGACTGTGACAGACCTACAAACAGCAACCACAGGGAAACCTTACTTATATCACTGTTCTTGATGTGCGCTGTAGGATTGCCTAAAGGGCTCAATTCTTTCCCCCTATAGATGAATGAAGTTTTACATTTCCAAAAAAATTACAAGAGTTTGGGCTAATGTCAATAAATAGTCAGTTATATATCCCAATCATTTTGACCCACCAGAGGTAAATTCAGATTTACCTCTGAGCCTCTCATTTTCTTAGGCAAGATGTTCGAGAAACACACAAGCATTTAATTTTTCCTGAAATGCTCAATCGAAATGACATTCCTTTCTAACAATGTGTTAAGTTCTAATAGCTTGTAAATTCCCTTTACAAGCAGAAAGGGAAGAATGGAACATAAGCCTTTCTAAGCAATTATAAAACTAAATAGAAATCTGCAGGCACATACCCCCTCCTTTTTTTTAAATTTCCTCCAGTAAATAGCTACTGAGCACCAAGCATTGTATGAAGCGGTCAAGACACTACAGGAAGAAAACCAAAACCCTGCCTTCATGGCATTTATGTTGCATTGATGGAGAGAAACAAACAAACAAACAAACAAAAAAACAATATATAAAAGTAGAACAAGTAAAAGATTAAGGAAAATAATACTTGAATATTACTCTGATGAAGTTGAATATTTTCACGTAGGTTGTTTGGTTTTCTTTGCACACAAGCAATGAGAATTAGGTCAAGAACATTAACACACAAGTTCAGGATAGTTAAATAATTTGGCCAAAATCACACAGCACATCGAAGAACATCTTACACCCAGGTCTTCCAATTCCATTTTTTTTTCCATTACAAAGCACTATCTACACAGTACCCAAAGTAAATTAAATGTTCCCAAAGAGTTGTGTGTTGAATACCATGGAGATGAGAGATCCAAATGATCTGAAAGATTAAATATACCTCTGGATATTTCAGGGTTCTCCACTCACAGGCTCAGAGAGAGCAGGACTCGACGAGAATAGAATGAAGCAGCTGGATAATTAGCAAGGGAACACCTGTTATTTCCCTTTCTTATTTGTTTTTTATAGAAATTACTTTCAGAGGGATTCAGGGTCTATGTGCCTCCTTACAGGTGTTTCTATAGCTTTGGCCTATTAATACAGGAGTAAAGAGACATCATTTTGGTGGAAAGGCAATGGAAGAAAGAGAGCAGTACATGTTCTTAAAGGCAGGGATAGCCCACAGAGACCACTGGAATTTGGAAGAGTTGGACTGCTTTACAATTGCTAGGAAAGCCTTCTTTGGAGAGTCTTAACCAACTGAGCCACCCAGGCGTCCCTTGGAGAGTCTTGAAAATGAACACCTCGGCTGCAATATTTTCACAGATTATTTGGATGGCCACAGAAACACAGTAGTTGTTCTGTTTAAGTTGAATAATTATGATTCTTGAAAGTAAAGTTACCAAGAAAAACAAGGAACCAAAGTTTCAATAATGTTGCTATTCATTAAGCTGTATTCTCCTGCTTCGGAATGCACAAGACTGATGTGGAAATGCCAGGGGCAAAACAGCATGCCAAGTTCAGTGAAGCTAATTATGACTGATATGTTTGCAGAAAGTCAGGAATAATACAGCAGAATGGACACCACACTCACAGGTTCATTTCATCCATGACTTTGCACTAAAGCCAAGCAACAGGGAAAATGCAGCATTTATCTAGTGAATTTAATCAGTGCTGATGTTCAGGGTCGATCACCCATTAGAACAACTTCCTAGTTATTGTATCAATTGTCCACCAACTGCCTTGTGGAGCAGTGGAATCAGGATTCTAGTCTAGATTGTGGAAGCCCCAGGTCTGAGCTCTCCCACCACTGTCTTGCTAGCCAACTTGGACATAGTCCAGGTTTCTAAACATGATGTCAAAGCAAAAATTATACCAAAGTTAACCAGGTAAGGAAGAATTTATTAAGGGCAAAAGGAGAGAATGTAGTCTAATTCAACTCCCTTCAAACAAAGAGTAGGACAGTTTTTAAGAGCAGAGGTGGTTGTGGTGTTAGTTGGAATTAGCAAAGTAAAAGTAAACTTTCTCATATCTTCATAGTAGGAGACAGTTTTATAACTTAGAGCAAAGGTGCCTACAGAAGTGAGGCTCTTTCCTTCCTATAGAAACTGAGAGATCTGGGTGCTATCTCTAGCTGTCAGGTAAGGGCTTTAATACAAATCCTTCATCCCTGTGAGGAAGACAGAAGTGATCCAAAATACAGATTAGAGAGGAGTAATTCCAGCTTAGTTCAGTGCTTTGAATGAATCTGAGAGGTGATGCTGTCAGTGGCATTTGTGGGCTGAGAAGCAGGAGTTGTGCAATGTTGTGGAATGTACATCTCAATGATAAGGACATTCAAATGATCTTAGAACTATGTGAACCCTCTCAATCAAATGCTTTGATACATTTATTTGGTTAAGAGTAGACCTTTGTATACTGGTCAAGTATACTTTGATGGGACAATGAATATTTTTTTCGTGTACTTTTTCAACATATTCTAGACCTTTGCATATTTGTAAGGTAATAAATGTTTGGATCCAGGGTCCTAGACTCAGTTCCCCTTCCCTTACATGGACTTTCCTGGTCTCCCCTTTGAGATATTAACATCTATGTTCTCTGCACTCATAGGTAAACTTGGATCAAGAATTATCAGGTAAAATGTATATTTAATTTACTCACCTTCCTTGATGCCTTCTCATACACTCAATCTAAATTACTAGCCTACCCATTAAAAATGAATAATGATTATGAGATATTTTGGAAACACAAAGACTTCTGTAATCTAAACTACAGTGAAGATTCCAGAAGGTTGAGTTTTTGAAATATTCAATTATACCTGCATGATTTCATTAGATAATTTGCTCACCTGCCAATAATGTTTGTGAAAATAGAAAAGGTTTTCAGCAGTGCCATTCCCTGGAGAAAATCTGGTAAACTAAAAGTCATTGGAACTTATCCCCGCAAAGAGCAGGCGTCCTAGTTATTCATGAGCCAGTCCCTGAAGCTTCAAAATTGTGTAAGAAAGCAAACCGACAGACAGATAACAATCAGTCTCCAGTGAAGATCCTTCCCACTTGGGTGTTTATCTCTGTGCATTGCATCAACACTTTCGATGGTGTTTTCTATTGATGAGTTCAAAGAGTGTGACTTTTATCTAAATCAAATGCTAATCCATTGACATAAATCCTGCAAAGGATGCAGGGATCAGAAAGGAGAAGAAAATGATATTGGAGAACTCTTTATCACATGTCAAACCATCTCCAAACGAGCAACTGGTAGAGGGAGATCAGTTAACATTGGAAGAAGAGAAAATCAATGAGTGGGATAACGTGACAGATATTTTCACAAGAGACTGACTTGAGAATCAAAGAATTAAAGGGAGCATTGGCAAAATGGATGAGGCTGCTGAATATAGTACTAACATTGTTTATGATATTGTGGCCAAAAGTGCCAGGTTAACAGACAATTTCGAAGGGAAAATTATGATCGTCCAACCCAATCAACACCTAATCCATTGTTGTCTTATTACACAACTCGTGTTATTTTTAAAATATTGATAAAATGAACTAGTTTTTAGAAATTTTATGATTTTTCAGATAAATTTCTAGTCAAATATTTTAATTGTCTTCATTATTTAATGACATTTACTCTTTGTAGCGAATTTACTTCATTTGCCCTTTTTCAGGTTCCTGTCATCCTCACATGATGAAGATGGCATTCAAGTCACTAGGTTTCATTTTCTCCTCTCAAGTAAAGCAAGTAAGTCCTCCCAACTATTTTTTTTTCCCCTCTCCCAAACAACCATACCAGTCACATACAATCTTTAAGGTTAAAACCTGGATTAGAGCTCCACATTTTCTGCCTCCCTCTTTATATATGCCCTTATCCATCCTTAGGAAAATATCTCAGACCCAGTGGAAAAACTGAGAAAAGTGACATTGTTAATATTTTGTATCATGATATGTTTTCTTCATGAAGAATGACTATGATCCACAAGGGCTGGTGTGATTAAGTCTGGGATGACAGCTTCTCTGGATAACATGTTCTCTGGATACTGAATCACCTTCTTGGGCACTTTTTTAATAGTGATTCATATGATGAAACTATAGCTCCTTTTCAAACAAGGCTGCAATGAAGTCACCACCTTTTTGTCACCTTTGCAAGAAAAGAAGACTAATGGTTTAACAGAATGCCAGGTCAGATCACTGATAATCAGAGAGGTGACGTGTATGTACCTTTTAAACTGCTATTTTGAAGCACTGCTAATTCATTCAGAAAAAAAAAAAAAGTAGAAATTACAAATCTTCAGGTTATACTGAGTGCATGAGCCAGTAATGAGCACATCAGGTGGGGCCAAGATTTCACAATGCAAAAATGACTTCAACTGGTCCTTTATTTTTTACTTCAATTTTTTTGTTTGTTTAAATAAATGAGATGCATTCCTTATGTGTCTGTATAAATTAAGTGGAAGTACTGGCTACTCAAACTATAAATGAATGAATAAATCTACTCATAAGCATAATCTATCAGGAGTTACTTATTACATTCTTATGTTATTATTATGTTAAAATTATAGATTTTAGGACAAAAACCAATTAAGTGTATTGCTTAACTTATGTTAATACTAAAGTATACAGACAGAAAATTATCAATTCTCCTAGTATCTATGGAAGCAAAATTAAACATTTTTAAAATGTTTTAAATGTTAAATGTTTTAAAATGTTTAAAAATTAAACATTTTTAAATTCCTCTCTTTAAAAAAAAATCTGATAATCATTTTAAAGAAACTGCTTCTAACTTTTCAGATACAATCAGGCTATTATTAAAGAAAGTCTAAAAGTCTAATTAAATATGAATAGACCATTATTTTATATGAGTTCCAATTTGCCATAGATCAATTTAATTCCTCCAATACAAAGGAAAATTATTTTTTTGCATTGTTTATAAAGAAAATGATTGATTATGTGAGTCATTTAATAATGGATATTCCAGGGGAGCCTGGGTGGCTCAGTGAGTTAAGCCTCTGCCTTCAGCTCAGGTCATGATCTCAGGGTCCTGGGATCAAGCCCCGCATCGGGCTCTCTGCTCAGCGGGGAGTCTGCTTCCTCCTCTCTCTCTCTGCCTGCCTCTCTGCCTACTTGTGATCTCTCTCTGTCAAATAAATAAAATATTTTTTAAAAAATGGATATTCCATCTTGTTCCACTAGGAATTTATATCAAGGCTAAGGAAAACAACAAGGCTAAAGAAAATAGAAATTATAACAAAAGATCATGGGGCACCTGGGTGGCTCAAATGGTTATGTGTCTGCCTTCAGCTCAGGTCATGATCCCAGGGTCCTACGATGGAGCCCTGCATGAGGTTCCCTGCTTAGGGGGAAACCTGCTTCTCCCTCTCCCTCTACTGCTCCCCCTGCTTGTGCTTTCTCTCTCCCTGTCAGATAAATAAATAAAATATTTTAAAAGAGGAATTATAGAAAAAGATCAGTATCATGGTTAAAAACAGCATAGATATTCAGGTAATAAACTCCCACATGGTTGTTATAAGTGAACGTTGAATTTGTTTCTGGGCTTTCTGGCAGCTGAAGTGGAGACATGGGCTGTTCTATAGATATTCTATTTCTTGAGGAAAAATAAAGAAGCTATTTAGATGTGGGTGATAGACAAATTCTGCTGCACCAGAAAATGCCAAGAGCTTCTGTGTTTTGGAGCTTATTGTTAGGATTATTTTAAATAAATCCCATGCAATGGGAAGTATAAGAATCAGGAGGTCAGGGTTTTATTACTCACCCCATCTCTAAATATTTGTATGATTTGAGTAATTCATTTAACTTTTTGTGATTTCAATTTCTTTCTCTGTAAAGGAAGGGCATTGAACAAGATGACCTTTACAGAAGTTCTTTATCGTTCTAATATCCCATGTTTGATAGGTTCCCACCTCTCCAGCACAGAAAGAAAACACTTGATCTTTCAAAAAACATATTTTATAAATTTCTTACTAGGAAAGAAATTGTTTTAAGAAGTTGTTTCTAAACGGTTGTTTAAAGAAGTTAGGGGTCATCTGTCAATCTCAATCAAATAAGAGAACTGATCAGCTTGGTTAGCCAGAGAGCAGTCTCTTAGGAAATGAGGAGAAACTAGAGTTAACATGTGCTCAGTATCTACCTCCTAGTATGTCTGCCTCCATCTGCAATGCCACCTGCCCCCAGTATGACATGTAAGGAGGACAGGAACTCAGTCTTACCCTATCTCAGAATCTTGAAGGTGTCAGAAGTGAGTGACTGATCAATAATTGTTGCTTGTTATCTGACTCACTAGTCTTCCTCTTCTTCTGTTGACATGCTACCAGAATCACTGCGCAGAATTAGAAGCATCTAAGGCGGAGTGTGAGGTCTAATGTTATTGCCTATCTTTAAAATGGTGTGGAGTCAAAATAACCTTTGAAAATTCCTTAAGAAATTTATAAATTATGGCATGTTGACTTTTGTAAAAAAGTCTTATAACATTATTTGTGTGTGTATATACTATATAGAAATATATACTATGAAATAAAAATACAAATAAATATAAGTCGACCATGTTTTTAATAATGAGAAAGAGCCAGAGAATGAGATATTAAAAAAAAAAAAAAGGAAAATGAACGTGTAGCATTGAATTTGCATGGGTTAAATGTACTTATGGTAGGCCATTATATCATAAGTAGCAGCAGCTCTGGGGGACTGTGAAATGGGCAAGGTGTGAATTGACATCAGGATGAGTATGATTCCCCATTCACACTCCATGTCCTCAGGAGGAGAGACCTACAGGCCACAGTATTCATTGTTATTATCTAGAGCTGGTGCCTAGGGCCTGCTTCCTGACTGCTTTAGCAACTGGTCGAGGTGAGTTCCATCTCTCCTTTTCTCCAATCCCATCCTCATATCACTGCATGTTAGTGATGAGGATCTTTGGAAGTCCAAAGCAGAAAGAGAATTCTGTTATCAGGCAAAATGTGCTAGGTTTTACTGCAGTTTCAAACAACTCCACAATCCCGAAGAATTAAAATCTCAAAGGTCTATGTCCTGCTCATGTTAGGTATCCATTGTGGATTGGCTGAGAGCTCTGCTTCAAGTTGTGGTCACTCTAAAACTCTGGCTGGTGGAGAAGGCACTATGTGATATCTGTTATTCACCATGGCAGAAAGCAGGAGAAATGAAGGATATCATAAATGCCCTCTTCAACACTTCCACTTAGAAAAGACACATGTCCCTTCTACACACTTTGCATTGGCCCAAGAAAGTCATATGGCCACAGCCTGCACCAAAGAGATGAGCAACTGGAATCCTACCCTATGGTTAGGAACCAGCTAGAAATATTTGTTGAAAAACATTAATGGCCATTGCAACAAACAGATGTGCCAAAAAGTGAATTCTGTAAGGTTCTACTCTGAATTGCTTTTATGGCCTTTTTTTTTCTTAAGATTTTTTTTTTTAATTTTTTTCTGAGAGACAGAGTACAAGCAGGGGGAGGGGCAGAGGGAGAGTGAGAATCCCAGACAGACTCCCTGATAAGCATGGAGCTGACATGGGGCTCTATCTCACACCCCAAGATCATGACCTGAGCCAAAACCAAGAGTCTAATCCTTAACCAACTGAGCCACCCAGGCGTCCCCCTGGTCTTATGTTCTTGAATGAACTTCAGGAACTGGGTCATTATGTCAGTTCAGCTACAATGGATGACTCACATATAGCACTGGAGAAACAAATCATCCTGTCACTTTTCCCTTTTATTTAAGAAAAAGGAGGAGAGGGGCGCCTGGGTGGCTCAGTTGGTTAAGCCTCTGCCTTCAGCTCAGGCATTGATCTCAGGGTCCTGGGATTGAGTCCCGCATCAGGCTCTCTGCTTGGCAGGGAGCCTGCTTCCTCCTCTCTCTCTCTGCCTGCCTCTCTGCCTGCTTGTGATTTCTCTCTGTCAAATAAATAAATAAAGTCTTTAAAAAAAAAAAAGAAAAAGGAGGAGAGAGAGAAAAAGAGAGAGGGAAGAGAGAGAGAAAGGGTACTCTTAGTAGAATCTCAAGTACCATTTCAGAGTCAGCATGATGAATTTTTTAGTGTAATTAATGCCTGTGGTGACCCCCAAAGATTCCATTTTCAAATCCCCAGAAAATGGAATTGTTGTTATATGGCAAAGCAGAATGAAGTTTCAAGATGGAATTAAGGTTATTAATCAGCTGACCTTGATATAGGGAGATTATCCTGGATCACTGGAAGGACCCAATGTAATTTTTACAATTTTACAATTTTTACAAGTGCAAAAGGGAGGCAGAAGAAGTCAGAAGTCAGAAGGATGTGATGTAAGAACACAAGCCACCACTGTTGGCTTTGAAGATGGAGGAAAGATGTCATCAGGAAAAAGCTACAAGCAGCCTCTGAGAATTGGAAAAGGCAAGAAAACAAATTCCTCCATAAAGTCTCCAGAAAAAATACAGACCTGGGAACACCTTGATTTTATTCCAGTGAGACCCAAAGCAGACTTCCAATGTAGAGAATTGTGAGATAATAAATTAATGTTGATCTAAGCCACTAATTTTGCAACAATTTGTTAAAGCAAAATAGAAAAACTAATAAAATACCTTTTTTTGGGGAACTAACTTGTACTTCTAAAACAATGGCTACTCTAAGAAGTTCTGTTAACTATTTCAATAATTTGGCCATGCAATATGTATTTTAAATTAAAGGAATAAAAGGAAGCACACTGGTCTGCATATTATTTCTTTAGAGAGAAATTCTCTCGAACCATAGGTCTAATATGTCATCTCTTCTATTTCCTACAGAGTGTGGCTTGATATGCAGGTAGAGTTTTCAGTGCCTGGATTCTTATACCTCTTTGGGAACAGATACAAACTTTTTTCATTCATGTGCTTGACTCTATTGGTAGTCATGTGCTGGGTTTCCACTGCTTTCTTGTTGGTGTGTCAAAATCTCTTGCAACATCCACCTGTCTTCACAGTTGCTTTTGATTTAGTTTGAGAAAAATTGAATCAAAAGACATTTAACAAAAGAAATGCATGTTGAAATTATATACTATGGTCATGGAGGGCAAGAATCATTTCTTACTCACTGTTATATATGCCTCAGTAACTTTCTTAGAATAGAAGTTCAAAAATACCTGAAATACATGAAGCCATGCGGCATGAATAAGTGTCTTGGAGGCCTCCAGAGTAGGAAGGTGCATGTATTAGGAAACAGAAAAGGACAATGATGTAGTTTGGCAACCTTCAAACACTGGGATTTGAAAAGCGTGTTCAATTTCTGACTCTGTCTCTCACTAGTTGAATCATCTTGGACAAGTCATTTAATTTTTCTAAGCCTAAATTTCTTCATCTTTAAAATGGGAAAAAATAATTGCACTGACTTCCAGTTTCCACTGCAGGAAACTCTATTACCCTATACATGGATACCAGACTTTTAATAAAAAGTTATAAGTCATGCTAAAAAGCAATGAGGGGGGCGGCCTGGGTGGCTCAGTGAGTTAAGCCTCTGCCTTCAGCTCAGGTCATGATCTCAGGGTCCTGGAATCAAGTCCCGCATCTGGCTCTCTGCTCAGCAGGGAGCCTGCTTCCCCCTCTCTCTCTCTCTGCCTGCCTCTCTGCCTACTTGTGATGTCTCTCTGTCAAATAAATAAATAAAATCTTTAAAAATAATAATAAAATAAATAAATAAAAAGCAATGAGGAAATTAAAAAAACTTTCAAGGGACAAAGCAACCAACAGAACCAGACTTGACTCTTTCACCAATGTTCAAACTATCTGACAAAGAATTCAAAATGATTATTAGTTTAATGACTCTAATGAAAAAAGTACACTGTATGCAAGCTGACATGGGTAATTTCTGTAGAGACATAGAACTATAAGAAAAATCAAATGGACATGTTAGAAATGCAAACCACTGTAATGGAATGAAGAACATCTCTAATAAATTCTTCAGTAGAATTAAGTTAGCTCAGGAAAGAATCAGTGAACTTGAAGTTGGCCAATACAAATTACTTAAACTGAAACAAAAGGAGAAAAAATAGAATAAAAAACCAACTAACTAAACAAAAAAGAAAGTGAGTATTTAAGAACTGTATTCTGATATATGCACAATTGGAATTCTTGAAGGAAAAGAGAGAATAAGAACAGGGTAGGAAACATATTAAGAGATCATGGATTATTTTTTTCCAGAGTTAATAACAGACACTAAACCACAGATCCTAAGAAGCTCAGAGAATACCATGTGGGATAAATACAAAACACACACACACACACACACACCCCTTGGCAAATCACTTTTAAATTGTTCTAAATAAAAGATTAGAAAGAAAATTTTGAAAGCAGGCAGGGAAAAAAGTCATGTAACATAGAAAGGAGCAAAAATAAAAATGAAAACAATTTCTTAGCACAAACCATAAAAACCGAAAGACAATGCAGTGATAGCTCTAAAACAATGAAAGAAAAAGTATCTTGCCATCACAGAAAGCTATAGTTGATTCAAAAAGTGAAGGATTCAATATGATTCAATATGTATGATTGATTCAAATGTATGATTCAAAAAGTAATATGATTCAAAAAGTAAATGTGATTTATGATTCAAAAAGTAAAGGAAAAATAGCCTTTCTCAGGCAAACAAAAACTGAAAATTCATTGCCAGCCAACATTCCTTATAGGAAAGGTTAAAGGAAGTTTTTTTGGACAGAAGCTTGGCTCTACACAGATAAAGTGTCAGAAATGGAATATATGAGGGTAAAATGAAATTTATTATTTTCCTATTTCCAATTACTCTAAGAAATATCTTACTTGTAAAGCAAACATAGTAGCAATAAATAGTGTTTACAGCATACACAAAAACAAAATATATGACAATAGCATGAAGAGAATTTGGATATATACCTGTAGGAGATTTACACTGGGTATGAAGTGGTATAGTGTAATTTGAAGGTACATAATGAAAGCTAGTAATGATATACATAAATTCTTTTTTTAAAGATTTATTTATTTAATTTACAGAGAGATAGAGAAAGCATGGAGGGGAAGGAGAGAGGAGAGAGAGTCCAAGCAGACTCCATGCTCAACACAGCGTCCAATGTGGGGCTTGATCCCATGACCCTGAGATCATGACTCAAGTAGAAATCAAGAGTCGGACACAACCAATTAATCCACCCAGACATCCCTATAAATTCTAAACCATAAGGTTATCAGAAATTTTTTAAAAAAGAAGTATAAACAAATAAATTAATAAAGATATAAGGAATCATTTAAAAATTCTCAACCCAAATTTTTTAAAAAAGTATAAACAAATAAATAATAAAGATAAAAGGAATCATTGAAAAATTCTCAACCCAAAGAAACAAATAGCAGATAACACAAACAGAAAATAACTAGTCAGTTGGTGAATTTTAATCCAGACTTTCTAGAATCATAATAAATGTGAATGGTCTAAACATACCAATTAAAAGAAAGAGATTGTCAAATAGGATTTTTAAAAAGTAGGCTACAAAAGCCTATCTATAAGAAACAATTTTCAACATGAAGACTTAGGTTAGGAGAAAAAAGATGGAAAAAGTTAAGCCAAGAGGGAGCCGCAGTAGCTATTCCAAGGTCAACTAAGGTGTGCTTCGTGTCTGAGTTATGTGGGCTATTCACCAGCACTGATTTTAAAAATCTATCATGAAACAGGTGAATTTGAGGAGTTTATCAAGTATGATAAGCAGAAACAGCTAAAAGTTCACTGTTCTTTGTACTACACATACGCTATCTCAAGTCTTCCAATGTTTGCCCCAGTGTGGGCAAACTGCTAAGTAGTAAAATCAAGATACTTTACCGTGTTCTTTAAAAAAAATAAGATTTTATTGTACTTTCTGTGAACATTATGCTCCTCTCACTATGGCAGGACAATTAAAAACAAGCTAACTCATTCTCTAAGCTGGGCTTTCAACTGGATGGGTGGAGTGTTGCTTCTGTTCTTTCAAATGCCTTAATTTCATGAGTCTCTTTCAGAAGAATGAGATGTTCTTCCGTATCATGCCCAACCAAAGGTCACTGCTACTATAAAGCCTATAGCAGTACAAGTTAGAAGTAAAAGGAACCTATAAGAGCAGAATATTCGGGGTATATGTTATGACATATGTTATGTCTTAACATATGTTAAGAGATGACAGAGGAGTCAAGCAACATGCTGAGACACTCACAGCCATCACTTTCAGAATAGGACTAAACCCCAGGTCTCCTGCCATCAAATACATCACTATTTCTTCCTTCTCACTTTACAAGTCTCTGTAGCTGTTGACTCTCATGCACAGAATAAAACCCCATTAAAATGACTAGTACCAGACAAAGCCAACCCCTTGTGAATGAGACAAGCTCTAACAGTTCATTTAAAAATTGATTATTTGGTATCAGATACATATTTTACCACAGGAACCACATGGAGAGAGAGACCAGAATGCCTTCAGAGTTTCCGTCTCTTCTCCAGATACCTGTTACCTTAAGGCAATGTGGATCTCAGAGTCCTTGGCACCAGGACTAATTTCCACTTTCTTTCTTTGTAGGAAACAGCACCTCTTGGGCCACATTTTCTTGTGAATTCTGAGTTGGAGAATGTGGTCAAGTCAGAGCTGCTTTTTGAAGAGAGCATGACTTTCAGGATAGAGAATGGTTGTCCTTTATACTTAAGACATTATCTGTTATTTGTCCCTTCTCCTCTATTTGTTAAGAGTGATAGATTAATCTTTTCTGAGAGTTTCAGATAAATAGGTTGCAGAAGTGTAATACTCTTGAATATTTCCTTTCGTATGAATCTGAAAACAGGTAACCTTTCAATAAAAACTTGTTGACAGAAGACCATAGTCTAGTTTACGGTATTGGGTTGTTTGCTCCATTAAAAGAAAGGAAATCCAGTTGTTGTTGTTGTTTTTTCTTTTTCCCTAGAACTAGCATTCTTAGAGGAAAAACATTGAGATTTTGGTGAAATGTTGCTAGGTTAATCTTAGGTTTGCTAAAATAAATTCACAGGAAATCTATATCAAAATACCTTATTTTCTCAAAAGTTCATCTTTGATAATTTTCTCAAAGTGTCCTATAAAAACTAAATTACTAAAATAGATTCCAGTAGGCAAAACAAAACAAAAAAGTATAAAAATGCAAGTGATTTAGGAAATGAGACAGCTCCTTTCTTAAATTTCAAATTAAACCTTAGATAGTTGACAAAGTTGACAAATTATTTCTGTTTACAAAAATGGTATTTTCAGTATTTGTTGATTTTAAAAGATGATCTTGCCTTTAGGCTGCCCCCTTGTGTTCGAAAGATATCAGTGTTTGTCCAAACTGTGCACCAAAATCTCTTTTGGAAGGAAGTGTGGATTTTCAGTCAGTACAAGAAAGAAAGCCTCAACTGAAGCCAGAAGAACTCTGTGGATGACCCAGCTCTGCTACTGTTGTGTGACTTTCTAAATCTAATTATTTTCCTCATTTAATTTCCTTTTGCTTCAAATTTTTCAAGTAAGAAGTAGAGATAATTATATCCATCATATTAACTCACCAGGATATCATGATCAAACAATTTAATAAACTAATACTTCATAAATTATAAACCTTATTTTATACATACTGGTTACCTATATAAGTGAGACTTTCCCTCTTTCAGGGGTAGCTATTGTATTGTAGCTCCATGAACTACAGAAACAAAACACGCTGGGTGAGAGTCTTTGGATACTCTTTTATTTTCAAAGTAGCTACTTGTGTGACCCTAGCAAATCAAATAAACTTTTTGTAAAATAGATAACTAAAAAAATTTTCCCCCTTTTTATGTTTTCTTCTTGAACTTGAGTACTAGTCAGGGCACACTTGGCTTCTGGATCTATAATGCAACTAACATGGGAACATTTTGTCTTTTCATAGCTCAGCCCCATGTCTGGAAACACCTTTCAGCTTTGACTGAAAGAACTCTGTACTATAATCCACATAGCTTATTGTGCATTTAAAAATGAAAATATTAACAACTAATTGGAGCTTTCACAGAAGTAATGTAATACAACAATTCAAAACACAAAAAATTCCTTTTTAAAAAAAAACATGCTTCAAGTATCTAAACGGTATGAATCAAAAACAATTTTGAGATCATTGCAGAACACTGCTTGAATAAAATTTTATTTATATCTTTGATTCACTGAAAATGTTAAGAAACTGTAAAAGCCAACACATGAAAAATTCTATAATTAACTCAATGTATTACTAAATCATTTTGTTTTTCCTACCCAAGTGTTAAACAGAATGTCTTCAACTGCTTTATAATTCTTAAGAGAAAGTGATTTATAATCACCGACTTAATTATATTAGATTAATTATATTAACTAATTATATAATATATAATTAAACATTCAGATTTAGCACAAATACTGATGGACAACAACTTGATTTTTCCTGATCATTCATTGCCAGTTTCTTGAAAAAAACGTGTAAAAGTTCCCAGTCATCAATTCCTTAAGTTCAAAGTTCTTTGGACAAGTGGTATGACTAATAGAATATCTCCCCACACTGTTTGGTAATTCCAGTTTACTTTTTTTGCATATCAATGCTTCCGGTTCCCAATAAAATATCATGTTTCTTGTATTCACTGAAATAGAGGATCAAATTAGCTATTCTATAAGCTTTAACTGAATATGTCTTATATAAGAAAAGATGTTAATAAAATAGCTGAATTACACTGATTTGTGGAAATGTGATGTGTTCTGGTAAACAAACAATACTATTAAAACTTAAATTCAATTTGTTGCAGCTGCTATTAAACCTATATTAATATTTTAATAGGATACTACAAGACACAGCAATATCATAGCAGTTGGTCGACTCTTTATAAAATCATTTTTACAGAAATGCAATACAAATGATTTTAAGGAATTATTGGCATAATGAATTTTAATATTTTAGAAAATGTCCCAGTTTTTGAATCAGAATATAGTCCTGACTCAGGCACCGCACTATTGATCTGCAAACCTGCGTGTAAGGCAAGCGATGTCTTATCTTAGAGGGATGTCTCTATGGGAAGGCTGGAATCACATCTACCATTTCAATTCCAAAGATCTTGGGGAGTGGAACAGGGGGTGTAGAAAGTAAAGCCCCAGTGGGCTTTCTTTCAAAGTGTTCCACACTTTTACCTAAAAATCACTGACAATATTTTTTTAAGTTTTAAAACAACACACACACACACACACACACACACACACAAAACAAAACAAAACAAAAAACTTTCTGGGCACCTGGGTGGCTCAGTGGCTTAAAGCCTCTGTCTTCAGCTCAGGTCATGATCTCAGGGTCCTGGATCAGGCCCCGCATCAGGCTCTCTGCTCCGCGGGGAGCCTGCTTCCTCCTCTCTCTCTGCCTGTCTCTCTGCCTACTTGTGATTTCTGTCTGTCAAATAAATAAAATCTAAAAAAACAAACAAACAAAAAAAAAACAAAAAAACTTCCTGCAATTCTTATTGACCTTATCAGTCATTAGGGCAGAGTGGAAAGACTTCATGGTAGTTTAACCACCTTTGGCCCCAGGATTAGAGATTTTGCACTGGAGAGCCGCTTCAGGCCAGGCATAGACACCACCAGGGGCCTTTTCAGAACCCTTTGCTACCCCCACAGAGAAGGGATGCTTAAAGAGGAAATTGCCTGTGGAGCTGGGAAAGCTCTATTCCATTACAGAATATAAATACTTCAAGTCTCTAGATGGCAGCCTTCGACGCGCTTGAAAAGCAGTTTCGTCCTCCTCTGCCACCTCCACTCCACTCTCACCCCCATCTTGGCTACTTGGCAATATAGTATCAGCCACATGTGTGCCCTAGCCTGTGGATGTTGGGTTTTGCTGCTCTCCAAGAAAGCGAGCTGAAAAATGTTTATTCCCGTGCCTGATGATCTCGGCGGGAAGCTGCCTAGATGGGAGCTTGAGGAACGGGGGAAGGAAGGGGTGACAGCATGAGCAACAGGAAGCCCCTCGCCCAGCAGAGGTGGGGCTGTGAGGGCAGGAGCGAGACCCCCCGCACCCAGCGGTCTTCAGTATTTCCCGCTCTCTGGGTGGACCCTCTGACCTGCACAAAAAACACAAAAGCCATCTGCCCAGCTGAGGGAACACAACCGGTGCTACAACCTCAATTTACCCCTAAACGTTTTGTGGGGGGTTGAAATATAAAAATCTCAGTTTCTCAAATTCACAAAGGACAGAGTGTGAAGGAGCGCGGAACGGGGACAAAGCGGGGAGAAGGAGACGCAAACCGGGGAAACGCGCTGCTCCCACCTGGCTTGAGTCGAGGGTGGCGTCCCTGAATTACCCAGTGGACCCCAGGCTGGGACGGAGCAGGGGACGTGCTCGACCAGCGCAGAGTTGTCTAGGATATGGGAGCGCTTGAGGCGGGTGGGACTGGAGCGGCCCAGGTCCTGCTGTCCCAGGTCTCAATGGGGCTCAGCCTACGTGTCGTCGGGGATTAGGGGCAATTTCACCACCCCACTCCCCCGCCCTTCTCCCCAACCACTTGCTACCCTGGCAACACCGGACACTCGCTCAGATCCTGATGGACGGGGGGTGGGGATGGGGGTGGGGGGTACTTTGCCCTAGTCTTGCTCCTTCCTATTCTCATCCCTACCTTGAAGCGGGTCTCCCCTCAAGGCGCGAAACCCGTGCAGGCTTCGTCCACGGAAAGCGCGTTTCCTGGCTCCCGCCGCGAAGAGCACACCCCGGCCCCGGCCCCAGAAGCCGGCCCGAGCTGTACCCCAACCCCGAGCCGCCCCGGCGCGCAGGCCGCACCCAGCGCCTCGCCCTGTGGGGCAGTGGACGGGGGTCACCCGTCCCCCGGGTGGCCAGAGCCTAGCAAACGCAGACCTTAGCGCCCCGCAAGCTCGAGAGCCACCGGAGGCGCACGGCGGAGTTTGAGGGCCACTGGGTGGGGCAACGGGGAGAGCAGGTCTTACCTGGGTACGGAGAGCAGGGAGTTGCCATCCATTGTCGATGGGCGCGCAGAGAAGAGGCGGAAAGCGCGGGCGAAGGACGGAAGTCTGTGGCGGGAGGATCTGGTTCCCGGAGCGCAAGGACGGGCGCGCGCGGGGACAGAGACGCGCAGGCTGGGACCGCTGTCGAGACACGCTCCGCCCCGGCCGGGAAGCGCTGTGCGCCGCGATCGCTGGAAGGTCCCCTCCTGGTCACCCCTCAGATCTGGCTGGAGCGCTGGGCCAAAGCTGCAGCCCTTTGCCTTGCTCCTGTCCTGCCCTTCTCCACTGAAGCCCCAGGCAAGGTTGCTGCAGGCTCACTCTGAGCTTTTCCTGCCTCTCCTGGAGCACAGCAGAGGTGACTCCGACAGAATTTCTCTCTCCCCGCCCCGCGGTAGAGTCTTCTTCCCTCTACCTCTAGGGTATAACAGGTCTCAGCCCCGAAGTTGTTCACCCACTTTCCCACATTGACGCTCTACTGGCAATGCCCATATTCCCCACTGGTCGCTCACCAGCCCTCTGGCTGCTTCTCTACATTGGTTTTTGTTGTTGCTGTTATCTTCCACAATGTAGTGGCTGATAACTCAGGGCAATGCAATGCTCTCCTTGATCCCCCAACTATTTTCCTTTTACGTAGACTCTCTTTCCTGTTTCGGGTTCTCACAATTCATCTAACTCATTTTGCTTAATTGTGACTCACTTATGACTTGCTTGTTAGAGGCTTGTGTGCACAGAGATCTCAAAAGCCACGACACTGGCCATCCATCAGAGACCAGCACCCAGGCCCTGGGAGGAGGGGCTGTAACAAAAATTCCTCAGTGCCTGCTTCAGTATCTCCTTGAGCAAAAATGACATTTGTTTTAAGAAGAAAGACATTGGTAGTAACAAATGACTCTTAAGAGGGTACTACTGACTCTGATCCTTTTTCATTACAGAAACATATATGTTATATATTTATATAAAAGAAAACCATAGAACTCCCACAAATGGGAAGGTGGAGTATTTGTATTTTGCTCTATTCCTCCTGGTAAGGGCAACTAAAAACTGGAGATTACAAAACAAATATGAGAAAACAAGAAGGTACACAGAAGAAGGCAGACAAGCTAGGGGCCTTGGGACACAAGGATTGACATTGCAGTGATCCTGAGTTTTCTCTTTGCCACATATATCTCAGCCTTGGGGCTGAAGAAGGTGGCAAACTGGAAATGTCAGTGGGTGCAGACAGGAAAAACCTCCTCTTTTTAGCTATAGGACCAGAAAGGAGACAATCTAACAAGACAGAAAATTTACAGACAGTAATGGCTATGCTATGTCAGAACACCAAAGAAAAATTCCTTTGGTCCCACCTTACCTACACCATCAAAAGACAAGTGGGAAACCCAGATTCTACTATGTCTAGGCTCTAAAGAAGCACCCCCCCCCAGCCTAGCAGGTGTCCTTGAAGACTAAGTAGGGAGCCAGCCATTTGTAGCCTTGGTGTCAATGAAGCCTGTATTTTCCTGTAGCACAGCAGTAATGAGGCCACTTCCATTCTGCACTGGGGGAGTGTAAAAGGAGGCAGAGTGCAGAGTCAGAGGTTTCACCTGCCCAGAACAAATGCTGAGGAAAACAACTCTCAATAAAATATCCATTATCCAGTGAAAATATTCTTCGGAAATTAAAATGAATCAGAGCATTCTCAGATGAATGAAAAATAAAATAATCAGTCACCAATAGACCTACCCTGAAAGCAGGGCTGAAGAAGGTTCTCTAAATGCCAAGGACATTATAAGGAAGGGATCTTAGAACATCAGGAAGAAAGAATACAATAAACAGTAATATGGTAAGTACACAAGAAATTTTCTCTCTTCTTGAATTTTCCAAATTATATTTGATAATTAAAGCAAAAATTATAAACATTGTCAGATGTGCCTCTTTAAGAAAAATAAAGATTTATTTATTTATTTTAGAGAGAGATAATAAGAGGGTGTGCAAGTGGCGGGGAGGGGCAGAGAGAGAGAGAGAGAGAGGGACAGAATCTCCAGTAGATTCCCCACTTGAGCATGGAGCCTGACATGGGGCTTGATTCAACAACCATGAGATTCTGACCTGAGCCATAATCAAGAATCAGATGCTTGACCCACTGAGCCACCCAGGCATCCTTGTCAGATGTGTTTCTAAAAGTAGAGAAAACATTTCAGACAATTATATTATAAAGGAAAGAAGATAAAGGGACATATGAGATCTTAGATTTCTACATTTTACACAAACTGGTAAATTGACAACACCAGGAGACTATGATAAGTTATGCATATATCATGCAATAGATAGAGAAATCATTAAGAAAAGCTATATAAATAGATATGTTCAAAACATTATGGGTGAATAAAATTAAAATAATAAGAATGTTAAGCAACCACAGTAAGTCATGCAAAAGAAAACAGAAGAAAAAAAGAAAAACCAAACCAAAAAACCCCAATAAAATGTCAATTTTAAGCCCTAATATATTGATGATTACATTAAATATAAACAGTCTAAACACAAAAATAAAAGACAAAAAATGGCAGACTAGATTAAAAACTCACCCAATTATATGCTGTCTATAAGGAATTTGAATATGACTACATAAGAAGGTTGAGAGTAAAAATGTAGAAAAAGATATACCATGCAAATATTATTCAAGAGAAAGCATTAGTGACCCTATTAACATTAGATACAGTAGACATTAGAAGAAAGAAAATTGCCAGAGAAAGAGAGGGAGATTATATAGGGGTAAAAAAGGTTAACCCACAAGAAGGCATAGCAACCATAAATATGTACATGCCAAACAAAAGAGCTGCAAAATGTGAAGAAACAAACTAATAGAACAAAATGGAGAAACAGGCAAATCCTCAATTACAGTTGCAGACTTCAACCACTCTTTGTTAACAATTGATAAGATAGACAGAAAATCATCAAAAATATAGAAGGACTTAATGGCATCATAAACCAATAGGATCTAATGGAACTTACAGAACATTGCACCTAAAAATACTAGAATACATATTTTTTTTAAGAATCTATGGAACAGATGCCAAGACAGACCATAACCTGGAGCACAAAGCAAACATCAACAAATTTAAAAGAATTGAAATCATATCCAATGTGTTCCCCAATTGCAATAGAAGAGAAGAGAAATCAAGAACAAGAAAAGGAAAGATATTCCAAACCTAAAAACTAAATAACACAATTATAAATAATTCATGGGTCAAGGAAGAAGTCTCATAAAACAATTTAAAACACAATGAATTCAATAAAGTTGAAAATATAACATCACAATATGTCGGACATAATTAGCCAGATGAGGAAATTTATCACACTAAATGTACATACTAGAAAGTGAAAAACTCCCAGATCAATAATCTAAGGTCCCACATCAAGCACTTAGCAAAAAGAAGAACAGAATAAACCTTGATCAAAAACATAAAACAAAAAAACAAGGGTGGAAATAATAAAGACAGAGGCAGAAATAAATGAAATTGAAACAGAAAAACAAAAATTGAGTGAAACATATATGCCTCTAAAAAGGTCAGTGAAATTGGCCAACTTTTATCAAGATGAACAAAAAGCTAAGAAGGTACAAATCACTAAATTAGTCATTAAATAGGGGGTGTCACCACAGATCCTGCAGTCATCAAAAGATGAGTAAGAGAATACTATGAACAACTCTGTATGTAAATTTGACACCTCATATGAAAAGGACCAATTCCTTGAAAAACACAAAATATTTCTTATATGTTGAATTGTGGATCTCAAAAAAAAAAGATGTATTGAATTCCTAACCCCCAGTACTTCAGAATGTGAATATATTGGGAAACAGAGCCACTGTAGATTTAAGCAAGTTAAGATGAGGTCACTGGGGTGGGCCCTAATCCAATATGACAGATGTCCTTATAAAAATGGGAAATTTGGACACACACACACGAAGTGAAGATGATATGAAGAGGCACAGGGAGAAAGCTACGTGATGAGGGAAGCAGAGACTGAAATTACATTTCTGTAAGCAAAGGACTGTAAGGCGCTATCAGAAACTAGAAAAATCAAGAAAGGATCCTTTTCTAACAAGTTTAGGAGGGACTCTTCCAACATCTTAATTTTGGAGGTCTAGCTTCTGGAACTCTATGACAATAAATTTCTGTTCAAAGCCACTCAGTTAGTGGCATTTTGTTATAGAAGCCCTAGGAAACTAAGACACCATCTGAAGTGACCCAATGAAACAAATCATTTGAAGAGCCCTATAACTATTAAGGACATTTGCAACAGAAGAAAACCGTTCCTTAAGCACTCTCCCAACCCAGATGGTTTCACTGGAGAATCCTATGACTACTTAGAGAAAAAATTAACACCAGTTCAATGCAGTCTCTTCCAAAAAATAGAATAGAAGTGAATCTTTATTTATTTATTTATTTATTTGTTTTAAGTAGGCTCCACACCCAGCATGGAGCCCAACATAGGGTTTGAACTCTCGACCCTGAGATCAACACCTGAGCTGAGATCAAGAGTTGGAACCTTAACCAACTGAGGTAATGTAACCAGACACTCCTCCTAATTTATTTATTGAGGTCCATATTCCTTGATAGCAAAACTAGAGAGAGGAAAAGAAAACTATGGGGGCACCTGGGTGGCTCAGTGGGTTAAGCCTCTGCCTTCAACTCAAGTCATGATCCCAGGGTCCTAGGATCAAGCCCCACATCAGGCTCTCTGCTCAGTGGGGAGCCTGCTTCCTCCTCTCTCTGTCTGCCTCTCTGCCTACTTGTGATCTCCCTGTCGAATAAATAAATAAAATCTTAAAAAAAAAAAAAAGGAAAAGAAAACTATGTACAAGCATTATTCTTGAATATAGATTCAAAACTCCTTACCCATGACCAACTGGGGTTTATTTCAGAAATCCAAGGGTATTTCAGTATTTGAAAACCAATGTAAACCACCATGTTAACAGATTAAAAGAAAAAAAAAAGATCAGATCAATGAGTACAGAAAAAGTATCAAATAAAATTGAACAACCATTTATGATAAGGAAAACTCAGAAAAATAGGAACTTCCTCAACTTGATTAAAAACATCTACCAAACCCTGCAGCTAACATTGTACTTGTATATATAGTGAAAGACTAAATTATTTCTCCTAGGGCTAGAAGCTAGGTAAGCTTTTCATAGGCAGACTGAGAGCCCCTCAAATTCATTCATGCCCCAGTCCCTAAAATGCCTGTGACTATGTTAGCTTTCATTGGGCAAAGCAACCTGACAGGTGTGATGAGCTCTATTCCACTATACATGCTGGAAGCTCTGGCCAGTGTAATAGGCATAAAAAGGGAATAAATCATACACAACAGAAAGGAAGAAATAAAAGTGCTCCTGCCTTCAGCATATGTAATTGACTCTGCAGAGCCAAGAGCTTAAAAATTTCTAGATTGCAAAATACAAGGTCAACATGCAGAAATCAATTTCCATATACTGGTAATGAGAACATAAACATCAAAATTAAAAATACAATGCCATTTAAATTTACACAAGAAATGGAACACTTAGCTGTAAATCTAATAAAAACATATACAGCTCTTATAGCTGAAAATTCAAAATACTGAAGAGAAATCAAAGAAACTATAAATAAATTAAGACACATACTGTGCTCTTGAATTAGAAGTTTCGACATAGTAAAAATGCCAGTCCTCCCCAAATTTGTATTTAGGTTTAACACTGTTCTTGTAAAAATCTCAGCTAGTTTTTTGTTTTTGTTTTTTTGTTTTTGTCTGTTTTTTTGTAGATACAAATATAGACAAGATTATTGTAAAATCTTAAAAAGAAAGGCAAAGGAACTGGGATGGCTTAAATTGTTTGTAGTAAAAATAAATCTACTTGAATTCAAGACTTAACATGTTGTTACTTTAATTAAAGCTGTGTTTGTATGGGGGAAAGAATAGATAGATCAATGGAACAGAATAGAGAAACCAGAAATAGACCCACACAAGTATGTGCAACTGATTTTTAACAAATTTTCAAAAGAATTTAATGGAGGAAAGACAGCCTTTTCAACAAATAGTGCTGGAAAAATTGGACATTCCTATATTAAAAAGGAATGGACCTTGACCAAGCCTTACACCATATACAAAAATTAACCTATAATGAATCTCAGACTGACATGTAAAATACAAAACAATAACACTTTTAGTGCAAAACATAGGACTAAATATTTGGGATCTATGGTTAGGCAGAAGTTCTTAGACTTGGCAAAGCCCAATCTATAAAGAGAAAATTTGAAAAATCACACTGAATTTAAAATCTTTTGCTCTGAGAAAACCCTGGTAAGAGAATTCAGACAAGCTCCACATTGGGAGAAAATATTTGCAAGACAGATGACAAAAGATTAGTACCTAGAATATATTTTCAAAACCTCCAAAAAGTCAACTATAAACAAACAAACAAAGGAACAAGCAGAGACACCGGTGTAGCTCAGTCAGTTAGGCTTCTGCTTTCAGCTCAGGTCATGATCTCGGGGTCCTAGGATCAAGCACTGAATCAGGCTCTGCACTCAGTGGAGAGTCTGCTTCTCCCTCTCCCTCTGCCTCTGTCCCCACTTGCTCTCTCTCTCTCTCTTAAATGAATAAATAAAATCTTAACAAAACCAACCAACAAACAAAGTCTTGCTAGAACTTGAACAAAAGACATAAACATTTCAACGAACAAAAGACATAAACATTCATCAACATTTCAGGATTTGCTGATGACAAACACATGAGACGATGTTAAACTTTATTATCCATTAGAGAAATGCAAATTAAAACCACGATGCCATTTCACTGTATACCTACCTATCAGAGTGGCTAAAATAAAATATACTGATAAGACCAAGTGCTGGTGAGGATGCAGAGAAAATGAGTCATTCATCATTTATCCATTGCTGATGGGAATGGAAAATGTAAAAATCACTCTGGAAGAAGTTTGGCAGTTTCTTAAAAAGCTAAATATTCTAGGAGCCACGTGACCCAGGAATTTCACTCCTGAGTATTTATCTCAGAGGCAGATGAAATTTTATGTTCACACAGCATCCTTATTTGAATGTTTATAGCAGGATTATTCACAATAACAAAAACTAGAAACAATACAAGTGTCCTTCAGTGGGTGAATGATTAAACTAACAGGTACATCCATACATGGAATACTACTTATAAATTAAAAAAAGAACAAACTATTAGTATAGGCAACAACCTAAATGACTCTCCAGAGAATTATGCTGTGTAAAAAAAGAAATTTCAATGTTACATTTTCATATGATTGTGTTTATATAATATACTTGAAATAACAAAATTATAGAAAAACAAAGCAGTTGCCAGAGAGGGGCTGGGAGCAAGAAGGAAGTGGGTATACATATAAAATGACAACGGGAGAGATCCTTGTGGTTATGGAAATATTGTGGATCTTGCCTGTACATATGTCAGTATCTTAGTTGTGATATTGCGAGCTAGATTTTGCAACATGTTATCATTTGGGTAAATTGATGTTGGAGGAAGTCATGGAGAGCTTCTGTCTGTTGGTTGACCTGCCAACTGGACCCAGGCAATTGGAAGCTCCCATCCCCTCCATATCCTTGAGATGTACATGGCACTTTGTCTTCCTTGTGCTAGAAGGTGCCCCAGAGACCTAGCCTTGAGATTATGTGTTATTGAGGCTAACTGGACAGACATATGCCTGGACCCCATAAGACCTCAATTTAAACTTAGGATTCTGGAGACCAGTTTGGAAAGCTACTCACTTTGCAGCCATGCAAGATAAGCTTTGTAAGTAAGTTCCTTTGCTTATTAAACCTGCCATCTACCAATTTGGAATGGCCTGCTACTTTCCTCAGTCTCTCTTTTTTCTGTGTATTTGGGGGCTGGTTTCTGACTTCACCCAAGAAGCTCCACAGGGTGTGAAGGTGTGAACAAACAATCTGATAAAGAGTTTATAGGCTAACTCTCTTTTCTTTCTTACAACTGCATGTGAAATGACAATTACACAAAAATGAGAAAAAAGTTTAGTTTAAAAAAGAAAAAGAAAATATTGTTTTAATATTATCATCTGGTATATTCCATAGGGTAATTAGTATAGAACCTATAGACAAATTTAGAAATTTTTCTCAAGATTATACTGTCTCCACTAAAGAAAGAAAATGATTGCCTTCTAAGTGTCCATAATCCATGGCAATTTAGGGATAAGTAGAGACAAAAAAAAAGGAGAAAAGGAGGAAGAGAGGGGAAGTGAGAGGGAGGGAAGGAAAGAGAGACTGATACAAAGCCATCTTAGCCACAGTGGAATAGAGATGCACTATCATGACTTTGCCACTAAGGAAATATTCTGGGACACTTTTTAAAGGCTTTTAATACTTTACAGTAGGTCTTGAATAAAATGATTTTGGACTATTTTGTTGGAGCAGGTCTCTGAAAGATCAGCTTCACTGTATCTAGAACCACAGATCACAAGATTCATCAGGCAGGCAGAGTGAGGGCTCAAGTGTGCATTCACCATCACCACACCTTACACTGATTTTACTTGCATTTCACTCTACTCTGTTTTTCTGATCTAGGGCTTCTGTGATCAGTTTTTACTGCAACTATAACAAATTACTACACACTTAGTGCCTAAAATAACAAAAAGATATTATCTTACAGTACTGGCAGTTAGAAATTAGTTACTGTCTCATTAGGCTAAAGCTGAAGTGTCTGCAGTCTTCATTCTGTCCTGGAGATTCTGGGGGAGAATCTATTTCCTGGCCATCCAGGTTGTTGGTACAATTCAGTTCTTTATTGTTATGGGGCCAAGGTGCCCCTTTCTCTTCTTGCTGTAAACCCAAGGCTCTTCCCGTAAACCCAAGGCTCTTCCCAGTTCTAGAGGCTGCCATATATCATGGATCATGGCTCTTTCCCTCTATCTTAAAGCCAGTGCTGGTGAGTCACATCCTTCTTATATGTTATGTCTCTGACATACTTTTCTGGTTACTTTCAAGGTCTCACACCATTAGACTGGGCCACCTGGATAATCCAGGATAATTTCCTCAACTCAGTCTTGAAGCTCATCACATCTGTCAGGTTGCTTTGCCCAATGTAAGCTAACATAGTCACAGGTATTTTGAGGACTGGGGCGCGAATGAATTTGAGGGGCTGTCAGTCTGCCTACCACAATCAGTTGTTCTGGTGGGCTGAAGCAGGAAGCAGGGGAATGTACCTCAAATGCAGTGACATGCCATTATCTTTGTTTCTTAAACACAATCTACTATTATAAGAATCCCCAGGTTGTCTCTGGTCCCACACTTTGTATTACAGACTTGTACCTGTTAACTTCCTTTTACTCCTTTCCTCTGACTCTTCACACTCTCATCATTTGATAAATACCAATGAGCAGGTCCTGTGACCCAGGTACAATTGTAGGTGATAGGCATAATCAAGCTAAACCAGCACAGCAAGACTCCTGCTTGCTCCCATGGAGTTTCTATTCTGAGGGAGGAAGCAGACAAAATGAGATATTTTAGATGACAAGACACAATATACATTACATACAACAAGGTAACTTTGGATTGAATGGTTGGGGAACATATTTCTTAAAAGGGAACATTTAAGTTTATACCAGGCCAGAAAGAGCTAAACATGCAGAGATCTTGGGGAAAGATCTCAGCCAACAGGCAGAAGAAACAGTTACTGAAATTGCTCCTGAATCTAGGAGCACACTTTCTGCATTGTGCTGGCTTTCCCTCTATCCTATGTAGGATTTGGCCCACTAAATCTTGTACTTTGCCATTCATTCTCAGGTTGGGTACAAAGGCAAAGCCAAATCCAAGAAGTAAGCAACATAGTATTTCCCTCTCCCCTTCCTTCCCCTCTCCTGTGAGTTTCTTCATGTCCTCCTAACTATCTGTACTGACTGTACCCATCACTGAAAACACTGAGGTTTTTCTTCCAAGATACGTGACAGGCATGATAATATATTTTTCCCCATTTAAAAATAGGGAAAAAAAATTAAAGTAGCAAGGAAGAAATCACTGTTGCAGAGAAGTGGTTCAGCCTGTAATTTATACGTCACATATTAGGGTATAGTACTTGTTAAGAAACAAAGAAAATATCTGTGTGCATTCTAAGTCCTAAAAATTTCTTGGTTACTGAGATTCAGAGTCTTTTTTAAAAAATATGTTATTTTTTTATTTGACAGAGAAAGAGAGAGCACAAGAAGGAGGAGCAGCAGGCAGAGGGAGAGGGAGAAGCAGGCTCTCTGCTAGGCAAGGAGCCCAATGCAGGACTCTATCCAAAGGCCCTGGGATCATGACCAGATGCTTAACCGACTGAGCCACCCAGGCACCCCTGGAGACTCAGAGACTTAATTTACAAAACATAGGAGAACATTCTTGTGTTTTGCAATTGCAATGATTACAGCACACTGCAAAACAACTAAGCCACGATGTTTCAAAAAAATTAACGGAGGATATTTCTAACTTTTTATGTATCATGTTAACATAAACAGTTGGGAAATTTAGATTAAAAAAAAAAGCAGATGGAGAATATGGCATCATGGAATTCTCCAAAATATTAGTTTGACTAAAATTTTCCTTTTCAATTTCTTAGCTTCACCAGGCTTCTCAACTCTGGTGCACTGCTCTCCAAAATGTTGGCTTCTACCAATTATGAGAGCAGGAAGAGGGAGGTGTCATTAGGCATATGGTTCTGGATGGTGGCCATCTGAATTTGAGCCCCTGAGGGTGTGGGTGAGTGCCAGGTACTGTACTTTTAATCTGGTCTTAAAACAGAGTCAGAAATCATTTGGTTTGGTTCAGATTTCTGGAACAAGTCTGAGAAGCTAGAATGTAAGGACTCAGAAGTTTCATATCCAAGATTCAATGGTAGTCATAGAATTTTAAGAATATTGTGTAGGACCTGCATGATTCCTGAGTGCTTGACAGTGACCAAGATCTGCCTCAGTTGGCATTAAGCGAAGACCTACTTAGCTTGCAAGGTATAGAAGAGGAGAAGTGGGATATAAGGTTTATTCAGCTGCTTAAAGAGTCTGGAAATCAAGGGTCAATAATGAACTCAGGAATAGCAATAAAATGGGAAGAAGTACCCAGAGAACCCATCTATGGCAACTCTTTCTGGTAGCCTCTTAGTATCCCTCCCTTATGTCTGCAGCATTGGTGATATTGATAAACTCAACAAGACAACTCTCAATCCACTTTCCACTTTGTCAGTAAATACCTGAACACATTGACTTACACCTGTAGAAGATTGGTCTTGAACATGGTTAAACCATGATCTTTGAGTTAGTGTGCTTTCCTCCTGTATGTATATAAAAACTTAAGCCCCATGAAGATGCACTAAATTAGAATCTTTGGAGATGGTGCCCAGCTATCAGCACTTTATAGAAGTTTCTGGGGGTGATTCTAATGTGCAAAGTCTTTATGAATCTTTACTGAAATTCAATAATATTTCTCTACTGACGTTGAAAATAGATGAAGTGAATTATGGGAGAGTGCATGGTGTTGTAGGAAAAGCCAGAAAAAGAACCAAGAAATTAGAAGCCAGGAGATCTTTCCCCTCCATGTCTAAAATGCTGAAGGACACGAGGCAAGTGCCCTTTCACCCAGGTACACCCATAACATTTGTGAGACCTGTGGCAAGTGTACCAACAGAAGTTCACAAACCCTGTGTTCTGATAGTAAGTCGTTTAAGAAGCTATTAAATAAATCAGGTTGTATTGTCCTATTTGATTGAAGTATCTTCACAATGCCTAGGAGGCCAGATTCTTGTATTCCTAGAAGTTCTGTGAGAGAACTTCTTATCAGGTGGAGGGGAGTTGGCCCTGTCCTGCAGACTCTGGCTCCTTCCTCTTCCTGCCTCCCTTTCTGGAGAAGCTATAGTCTTCAAAACCCTAGGATGATGTATGTTTAGGACATGGGCTGGTTTGCCAGAAGGTTTCGTTCAGTGTCTGTTCCACCTTCACCCTTAGAGTCTCCTTCTGTATGTTGGAAGTGTCTCGAGGCTCTGGCCATTGTCCAAGCAGCATTCCCCTGTTACCTGTTACTCTGCACTTGCGATTGTGCTGGTATATGGTGGGGCGTGGTATATCGTGTTCTTTTAGTTCTGGCTAAACCTCAGACTGAAGCACACGTTGTGTCCCTGGATCTCTTGGATTTGACTTTCTCCTTGCTCCCTCCCCCAGCTATAGTTCTGTACAGGCCAAAGGTATTCCTGCTCCTTCCCCAGGGGTAGAAACTTTTTCTGCTCCCTTCCCCAGCTGCAGTGGGCTTCAACAGTCTCTGAAAGGGGATACTGGGTTTGGCCTCCTCCCTACTTCCGTGTCCCAGCATTAATTAAATTAAATTTAATTTATAATTTATAATTTAAATTTAATAAATTAAAAGGTTTTTGTTCCTTAGAGTAGATGGGGAGAGAGGTGGACCCATTTCATGTCCCTTCTGTAGCAGCTGTTGTTCCGGTCACCCAGGCCTGTTCCACAAGGATATGTTCCCAGGACCCTCACAAAACATTTTTGTGGGATCCATGGAGAAAAATCCTATAAGACACAAGAACTCTCAATTGACCTGCAGTGCCAGGGGTTGTACACTCTGTTGTCAAACTCCACGTCACCTCCATCAATGCCTAACTATTCTAGCTGAGTTTTTCCTACCTGTGTCTTGTAGGTAAACAACTGCTTTCTCCCTGTATTTTTCCTGGGTACCTCTGTCTCCCTAGATTTCAGGCTGGTTCATCCCCGAGGGACCTCAAATCTCCGATAGGTTCAAAGAAAGCCATAAACTTTCTGTGTGTTTTCATTGCTGTCCTTAGAGTGGGAATGAGAATCTCTTCACCTTACTATATTCCAAGTAGGAAAACTGCTGTTACTTTCTAAGCAAAAAATATGAAACTAGTTTAAAAAAAAAAAACTAGATTGATTTCTATAAAAATGCTAACAATAGTTATTCCTGGATACAGGGACTGTAGAAAATCTATTTTCTTCTATGTGTTGATCTGTGCATTCTAAACTTTGTCTTGAGTTGATATTACTTTGTTAATCAGAAGGGACCAATAAACATTGTTTTAATGCAAAAATTTAAAAAATGGTAAATGGAAGACTATGAATCTATTTTATAGGATGATCAAATTCTGCTCCTCAGACATACAGACTAATTAACCATTCAGTTTAACTTTAAAACTGAGGAACTGTCTAATCCCTACCCCCAGACTAGTGGTTGCCACTAGTGGAAACATGACCTGTGTGCAGCTCAGTTTCTTCCTGCTTCAGGTGCACTATGCAGGAGGCCCCTGGGAAGCAGCAAATTAAGAAGAAGCTTAGTCAACAAGCACAGCAAACCAAGATGACACAGAATAAGAAGTGTCTAGCAATTCTTCTTTCTTCTCTCTGCCTTTGTTCCCACTTCCCATGTCCCACTCCTGCCATTAGTTAGGTTTCAGACGCAATGCCTTTTGAAGGTCGGAAGTGTGGTAAGATTCTCATGAGGCTAAAATCATGGTGTCAGCAAGGCTTGTCTTTCTGGAGGATCCAGGGGGGAGAATCTGAATCCATTCCCTATTTCTTCCCACAATATGCCACTCCCCACCATATACCACTAGAAGCTGCCAATTTTCCTTGATTTGTGGCTGGGTGACTCCTGTTTCTACTTTCGCTGTCACATCACCCTCACCCTCCTTTGATCTTTTCCCCTCTCTCTCATGAGAATCCAGTGATTACACTTTGAGCCCACCCAGATAATCTAGAATAATCTTTCCATCTCGAGATTATTTCCTTAGCTAACTCACATCTGTAAAGTCCCTTTTGACACATATAGTAACTTATTCATAGATTCTGGGGATTAGAACAAGAAAATCTTGAGAGCTATTATTCAGCCTGCCACAGGAGGTTATTTCTGTAGAATTTATTATAATTTTAAAAATATAACTAAACTTTAAAAATATAACTATAGAATTTATTGTAATTTAAAAAATAGAACTAAAATATATATTTGCATATTCCAGATATTTCTAGAAGTTCTGGAAAAGGGAAACATGGCATCTGACAATAGCCTATACATTTCCTGGGAGACGTTATAAGCTATTTTATTAATGTGCCAGAAGGACTATATTTCCTCTACGCACAAGTGCTTCCCATAGAAACATAGCAATGGTGCTGCAGATGTTGTGGATTTTTGATGTCTTTTCAATGCAGCTCATTCTTTCTGGAGCAAAATCCTCAAGCAGACTGGAGGTGGTTTAATATCTTTGTGCCAAAGTTGCTGCCATCATCAGGATTCAGTGAGAACAATTTGCTATCTTATTGTTCTTCACATCTACAGCCCAAGGAATGACAGCTGAAGCCATGTGCAAAGAAACAGGAATTTTTAGAATTACTGTAGACACCAAGCAGTTCAGCAGCTGCTCTGGTGGTGCATTGGTAAGTAATTGGACAGGGAGCTGTAGCAAAGAATGATCATTTTATTGCTGGGGATGAACTTTTTAATTTAAATGTTAATTTCAGTAATAAAAGTGCTTACCGATATCAATATTAAAATAATCCAGAATCCAATCCATTTTTGATAAATATTTTATATTCATTACAGCATTTCATAGCTGAAGTTATTGTCTTATTCTCTCATTCAATATGAGTTTATCAGTGCCTAATATGTGCAAATACATCGCAATTGGTACTGTGGATATATCAGTGAACAAGGAAGTCATGATTCATTTCCCTATGGAGCTCATGCCCTAGTTTGAAAGGCAGACAAACAAATAAACCAAAATAAACTATGATCAAATAAATGTCTGTATATACAAATAAATATATTGGTTAAAGTCCCATTATTAAAACTGTTGCCATATTCTCCCAGGTTAAAAAAAAATTGATTTGCTAGAATTATTAAAGGCATTAAAAGTCAACACTTAAATTTTTTTATCCAATAGGCATGAAATTAAATCTTGTTGTGTGTTCATTCTTCCGAACTACCTGTCTTAACTTTGAGCTCCATTTTTTATGCTTCCATTTTAAAGAGAGGCCTCCTGTCACTAAAGATTCCCAAATCACAAACAACCAACCTTCTACCTCTCAGAAAATGATACCACAGTTACCTGGTTACCCACAAGTTCAAGATAACATCTTATTCGTCATCCTTGAGCCCCCTCCTCTCTCTTCTTTAATTCTTTATACTCATAGATAGGGGGTGGTCAGTAAGCTAGGAGGTTCAAAAGGGGGAGAGATGCCAAATTGCTCATAGTGTTAATGCTGTTCTCATCATTTCTTAAAGCTCTGCGGTGAGTGTGCTAGGGACATCTACCATGGCTCCAAGGGCTGTAGGGAAAGCCCTGTGTGTTTCTTGTTTAAGGACTTGCAACAGAATGAGTAAGCAGGAAACTGAACTAGGACCAGAGACTTCAAGGTAGTGCAATGCGTGTGTTTAAAAAGGATTTTAAAGAAGAGATTGACGGAAGGGAAGTGGAGTTGGAAGCAAATTGAGCAGAAACAACTGAATGAGATGTACTTGGATATAGTGGGGATACTCAGTGTGTAATTCAGAGGGGCATCAAAGGCAAGTGGCTGAAGACACAGACCTCCAGTGATGGGAGACTACATTCTAGTCTAGAATTTTCCACTTACTGTCTTATTTTCCTCATCATCAAATGAACATTAAAACTGCTTATCCTAAAGAATTGCTCTGTAGATATTGGATAAAATTATCAGGGGTGATAATGTATGCAAAGTACTTTGCATTCAGTTGGGTGTCCATTTGTAACCAGAAGTGGAATTACTGTGATGTTAGTAAATCTTGGGTTTTAGGAAGCCTTACATTGATGGGTCTTTATGCATCCTTGCAGAGGTCTTAGTAAGGTGTTCGTGTCATATTTTAGACAAAATTCATAATAATAAGATATTTTAAATGCAATTTTTGAAGTCTTCTATTTCTTTGCAATCTGATTATCTTCATTTTATATTTCCCTTTGCTTCAGAATATTCTAAATGAGGCTATAGGGAAGAACTTTGAGAAAAGAATAAAAGAAAACAAACTATCTCAGAAACACTATGCTCAAAGGGAAAGAGATTCCAAGAAAAATTTAACAAGACATATTGAGGAAAGATAGGAAAAGAGCCAAGAGAATGAAAATTAGATAAAAGGAGGAGCAAAAAAGGTCAGAGAAGAAGTAGTTATGAAGGAAGCCAGGAAAAGATATTCCAACATACATGAAATTGGAGTCCTTGAATAAGAAAAGAAAGTGAGTGTATAAAAAAATCCATCAGAACTAATATCCAAAATTATTCTCCAGTAAAACATTTTTTGGAAATAGGTTATTGAAAGAATCCATTTGAGAAAATTGGCTTAGCAATAAACTCTAAGACTTTTAGCAAAACTGTTATTCTTCAAGGATTATTTTTTTAATCCCAGAATCTTCAGACAAAAAAAAAAGAAAAAAAAAGAAAAATCAAGCTACAAAAGTCAGAAAATTAGGCTGGCATTTGACTTCATAAGAACTGAATGTAGAGCAAGGGAACAAAAAAGCAGAATTTTCAAGAAACCCACAAAGAAAGAGATCATGGGGCAAAAATGTACTTCCCTGCCAAACTATATTTTAAATATCGAGGCCACAGAAGAGCAGTTTTAAATATGCAATAACTCACGGAATATGAAACACAGTGACCTTTCCTGAGCATTCCATATGATGAGTTTCTTCTTATACTAAGAGATAAACTGAGAAACTTGAGCAAAAGATTGATGGCGAACATTTAATGCATTTAGTTGTACAATTATGACTAAAATAAGAATGGCAACAGGAATGGGAAAAAGACAAATAAACATTATTTGTTCTGAAGAAGTGGAATGAATGCAAGTAAAAAATAGGAGTAGAAGTTAAGTGAAGGGGAAATAAAAAAAGATCATTTAGCATTTGACCGTTAACAGATGAGGGGGTCAAAGCATACTAGGACAAATCAGAGAGTGAAAGATTATGTACAAAAAAAGAAGAAAGATAGTATGAAAGGTTTAAATACAAATATTTCCACTAGAGGAGAAAGAAGGAAAGAAGGAAAGGAGAGGAGACAAAAGGTGAGGAGAGGAGAGGGGAGGGGAGGAGAAGAGAGGAGAGGGGAGGGAAAAGGAGGGGAGTAGAGGGGAGGGGAGGGAAGGGAAGGGGAAAAAAGAAAGAAAAAAAGAAAGAAAGAAAGAAAGAAAGAAAGAAAGAAAGGAAGAAAGAAAGAAAGAAAGAAAGAAAAAAAGAAAGAAAGAAAGAAAGAAAGAGGAAGGGAAGAAAGAGAGAGGAGAGGAAGGAAGGGAAGGGAAGAAAGAGAGAAGAGAGGAAGGAAGAGAGAGAGAGAGAGAGAGAGGGAGAGAAAGGAAGGAAGAGAAAGAGAGGAAGAAAGGAAGAAAGAAACTATCCTAAACCCCACTTCCTAGACATTTGAAACCCCACTTCCTAGAAACATTGAAACATCTTTTGTTGAAAGATGAGACACACCTAGAGAAAGAAACTTAGTAAATACTAATATACAGAGTAATTGTATCATAAAATAATATGATAGAGGGGGAAAGGGTTTCTGCTCCTGATGAGGAAAGTTGCAAGAGAATGCTGCTATTCGTTTAAAAACGAAAACAGGCTTGAATAATTTATGTAACCATATGTTTTCCAAAGAACTGAGGACATAAAAACTGATGAACCAGACTTCGGAAACTAACATGATCTTAATAACACACAAGAAAGAGGAGCCCTTGTAAGGCAGAAACTGTGATAAAAAAGGGATAAGAAAAAAAAAATCAGCTTAATATGTTACACATTTTTAACAGGTGCATGGGGGTTGGCAGGACAGTTTGACTTTTCATGACAGGTCTGAAAATGGCCACTTTGATGTGGATAACAGACTTGCATGAAATGTCTCTTCCTAGTCATGGATAACAGGATGCCTTGCAACTCTCATTGCTTGTGAATCCTTTGTCTCGTAGAGAATGGAGTGTTCTTTCTTCTTTATAATGTTCATGGAACCCTTTTCTCAAATCAGCTAGTTACATGGCTTCAGCTGTAACAAGCTTATTCTTTTTCTTTTCTTTTCTGAGTCATTGTTTCCCACTGCCAACCTCTTGACATGGGTTTAATTTGCCTGTGGCTGCTTCATAGGAGTTCCGTGAAGACTCAATGAGATGCTGCATGACATTTCCCACTGTGCCTAACATATACTAAAAGGCTTAACAAATGCTAAATACAACAATGATTATTATTAGAGATCATCTTTTTCCGAGTAGGATCAGAGAAGAGCATTCTTTAAACCCCTCCAGGACCTCGTTACAGCCGACACTTCAAGTGTCTGTCTTTGCCGGCAGTGGGCTTCCTAACTGCCTTTGATTCCCCCAAAAACCCCATGAAGCAAGTTCCTGTTTGAAATTTCTCTTCCCCTCAAAGCTCCTGACTGAGGAGGATCAATCGATTCGAATTAGGATGAAATAACTTTGTATCGATAAATAACAGCAGAAAGGTCTGGATTGCTTGAGGAATGAGCTGTATCTGTTTTTCCGCTCAAAGAAAAGGTTTTGATGGTTTAACTACTCTATGTTATCATGTCATTGTCATAAACTCCTTCCCATCTACCTAGGGCATTTTGTAAAACAAAACAAAACAAAACAGAAAACTCTTCGCTTCTGGACTCCAGAGGACACCATTAACATATCTGATTTTACACATAGTTTTCTCTCCTTTTTCTTTTTTTTCCCCCCAGAAAGCTACACGCAAAGTCCGGAGATCTTATGGTAAATATGAACTTTACTGTATTTTATAATGTGTCTTAGTCGCATTAGGAAAAGTAATTAAAGAAAGCTGTGTGGCCTCAGGTGACCTCATATGTTCTTCCCAGTTTAATCATGTGTAAAATGAGGGAATGAGAGTATGTGACTTTGAAGTCCCCTTACATGCAATGTTCTTTAATGGAGTGATCCTTCAAGATTCACAACATCTGGATGGCTGTTTGGTGATCTGTGTACCACATGGAAAAAGGACTTTAAAAGGCAAACTTTTTTGAAGGTGTATATGGGTGTGCATGGGTGCATGTGATTTTGTGAGGGGCAGCATGAAGTCTACATGGTGTTGCTCCCACTGGTGAAGAATCTTGCCTGGTCTCACCAGTACCAGCATCTGCAT